>SZWC01009430.1:11823-29179 GCA_023375785.1 Penium margaritaceum
TCCATCCGCACCTTGCTGGCTGTGGCTGCGGCGCGCAACATGGAAATCCACCAGATGGACGTCAAGACCGCCTTCCTCTACGGGAAGCTTGACAAGGAGATACTAATGGAGGTGCCCGAGGGTGTCAAGGCAAAACCCGGGCAGGTGTGTCGCCTCATCAAGGCGCTCTACGGGCTGAAACAGGCCCCAAGGATCTGGTACAAGGAGATGGATAGCTTCATGGCTGGCCTAGGCTTCTCGCACTGCCACAACGACCCCAGCGTGTATGTGCGTGCGGATGACCAGGGGCTGTTGCTGGTAGCGCTGTACGTGGATGACCTGATTCTGGCCTCCACCTCCATGAAGGCCCTCGAGGCCCTCAAGGAGAAGCTGCATGGGCGGTTTCAGATGAAGGACATGGGCGAGCTCGAGTACTACTTGGGCATTGCTATACATCGCAACCGAGCTGCAGGCACCATCGAGCTCAACCAGACGAAGTACATCTCAGAGGTGCTTCGGCGCTATGGCATGGAAGACGCAAAACCCCTCAGCACTCCTCTCCCCACGAAATGCAATCTCACCTCCGCCCACTCCCCCAGCACGGAAGCCGAGCGCCGCGAAATGCAGGATGTGCCATACCAGTCTGCGGTGGGTAGCATCATGTATGCCATGGTTGGCACGCGGCCGGACATCTCCTTTGCTGTGGGGCTAGTCAGTCGGTTCGTGGCCAACCCTGGGCCACTCCACTGGCAGGCCGTGAAGCGCATTTTGCGCTATCTCAACAAGACACGGCACATGGGGCTGCAGTACGGCGGCCTTCAAGGAACAGACCCTTTGCGCCTCAAGTGCTACACCGACGCAGATTTTGGAGGCAACGTGGATGATAGGAAGTCCACCTCGGGCTTTGTGTGCCTTGTGAACGGTGGCGCTGTGTCGTGGGCCAGCCGCAAGCAAGACTGTGTCTCCATCTCAACCGCAGAAGCTGAGTACGTGGCGCTGTCTGAGGTGTGCAAAGAGACGCAGTGGCTACGCAGCTTGCTCGCTGAGATGCACGCACCACAAAAGGAGGCCACGGTCGTCCACGTCGACAACCAGAGTGCGATGGACATCACGTTCAAGGATACTCTCTCCAGGCGGACCAAACACATCGACATCCGCTATCACTACACGCGCGACCTTGTCGCCAAGGGAGTGGTGGATCTGCAGTACATCGCGACCAAGCAGATGCTCGCGGACTTCCTGACGAAGCCGCTGGACAGTGACCCGCACATGGCAGGGGCACGGGGCATCGGGATGGTGAGCGCAGCAGACGAGGGCTGAACGGGCGGCCCACTTCACACGTGGCCGACATCGCTGGGCCCATGGCCGCAGCAGGAATCTAGCCGCAGATGGACGCAGGTGCAAGGGAGAGTTTGTTATGTTCTGTGTATGCCCCTGGTCCAATCAGCGGAAGATTTAGACTGGGTATGCACTGCGCTTGTAGCGCAAGTCCCCCAGCGACATGCAAGAGAGGCTAAGAGAGACAAGGCATGCACTACTCATCTTTGTGGAGTAAGTCCCCTTGGTCTACTCTTGGTAGTGTACCTGGTGCATGCTCCTTAGGATAACTTCCTATAGCCTAGTGGGTGAAGGTGCCGTCTCGCAAGCGAGAGGTCCGGGGTCGAATCCTCCCAGGACCAAATTTTCTTTTGTGACTAAAAAGGGCCAAGGAAGCTTCCTAGAAGCCTCTAAGGTCCAAGGTGGATCAAGCGCCACTTGGCGGTCACTGAGGGTGCCATGTCATCAAAACTGATGACACTGTCTAGGGTAGCCTTGGGGGGGGGTCCCTCCAAGGAGCCACTGGGAGCACTGACCAGAGACTATATAAGGCCTGTCATTTGCATGTGATTGTATCATCATCTCTTACTCTTGAGACTTGGGAGAAAACTAATCCCTTGTTGGCCACCAAGAAAGAGTGTAAAGAACAAGTGCAAGTGCACACTTTGGTGTGTAGCATTGCCAGTTGGGTGAGAGTTTGGAACACTCTCCGACCACGGTTGGGACAAGCTAAGTGAACCTTTCAGTGTGGAAACACCACTCCGTGGGTGATCTCTACCTTGGTTGAAATACCAAGGGCGGTCGGCGGTTTGCCTGTCGGCGCCGTTTACTCTAGACCGTGGCCAAGTGCGGAGTGACAGAGCCGGACAGGCCGGACACCCCCCCCTCCTAATTTTCTCCGTTCACCCACCTTCCGGGCAATTGAGGAAAGGGGGGGGGGCAAGTAGCAAAAAACACAAAAAGAAACTATTTGCGATTACGTAATTGTGTGCAAGGGTTCCATTCAAGATCTTGTCAGTGGATTGTGTTTGCCAAGTTGCAACAATCCGTGTTGCTCCAATGTCTTCCATTATGTACATTCGGTACTTCCTTCAATGGAGTGTTTTCAATATGCCTCGTCCAAGGCACTCGTGGAGGGGATCACCCTTGTCGAAGACATCCCGGCAAACATCCACCATTATGGATACCACCGCAGCAACATCCAAAATTGTATTATTCTTGCGTTCGGCAATATACTTCAATTGAACCACCCCCAAAACCAAGGGGCTTGAGTCGCTTCACCATGATCTTTTGGGTTAGTGAAGCATTGTTCGACTACACTGTAGTCATTATGATCTCTCTCAGAGATTGGTTTTGTTCCAACAAATTGGATAACTGGTGCTACACCATGCCTTGGTATGACTGGAATCCATGAGCATGATGTTTGAAGAGCGTGTCGTACACAACTAGTGTACCATGTCACGATGGCCTCAACTTTGAGACGTTTCTCAAAACATCAAAAGAATCTCATGAGAAATATCGTTTCTCAAGGCCCATCTTGAAGAGTTCCTTCATATCAACATTTTTGACACACTGGTCATTGTTTTACCTCTGCGTTGATTATGACTCGTGTGGTCGATCGGACCACCAAGATGTAGATGCTAGCACACTTGTTAGCATAAAGCTCTCGGCTTATAGATAGTCTCTACGGTCATAAGTTCAGACCTTGACGTGATCCTATCCATGTCGTAGTTGGTTTGTAGCAATCTATGAGATTTTCATTGTTCTCTGGAGCACCATTAAGTCAAAAATGAGTGTCACTCATTTTCTCTACAATAGATTTTCACCGAACTGTGGATGAATTTATGTCATCAACGTCGGTTCATGTATTTTTGTCTATTAATGTCAATGACATGTCCGCTCACCGAGTGATGATAGAATGAAGGTGTCGCCTTCAAATTTGTTCGCTTTTGACATTCGGCCAATCTTTTCATACGCCAGAATTGACTCTTGCGATCTTCGACCACAGCACTACGGCGTCTTAAATCGTGGAGGACCCATCGAAGAGTCTCCGCCCCTCTCTGGCACAATTTCATCCTTCATTGACAATAATCATTGTCTCCTGAACAGGATTGTGAGAACACTGTACCTTTTTATCGTCGGTACCGGTCGGGTAGCCCGATTTGTATCCACCACTCACCGAGTGAGAGGGTGTTAATGGTTTCGCCATCGAGAATTTATGCAAGCGTATCATCCTTAACACGTTCCATCACAGATCAATGTTTGCATTGGCCATGATTGATGATGCAGAGAACCTCCAAAAGGTACTGATGCATCCAGTACACACTGTGTACAGGCGACACGATGGCAATCCTCGAGGATTGAAGTTGGCGTGCTAACAGACCAGGTCCGTTTCACATCTCATGGTATGGTCATGTTACGGGCTTAGACATGAGACAATCGCATTTACAATTAAACATTGTAGCGCAATGGGATGTGCAACTGTCGTCCTGTGCCTACCAAACAACTTGCTTGGTGAAATGGTGTCGCCATTTTTCTCCAAAACATCAACTGATACCGTCAACTTGTTCAAATCTCACAAAAATGTTGTGATCATTCTTCATTCCACCTTATCCATAATTTACCTCGGCAATTAGTGGATAAGGTTTTTGCGCATGTCGTGCACGTTATCCACGCATGCCGTGTACCCATTCCACGTGGCTAAGGTGTCATAGCATGAATTACATACCATGATCCATTCAAAGTGGGTCTAAGGCACTTGGTCATGCGTGCTCGCGTTTAGCGGTCATACAAGCCATGTATATTTTGGAACTGGTGCTCAGCCGACTAGGCTTTAGTAGCACATTCCATGCATGGAAACGGAGGAGTTTGTCCACCTTTACCATGCTCTAGAATTGAGGGAATCGTCCTCGTCACACATGTGACTCATCCATTGAAATTTGGTTTGTACTTCTGTCGGAAGTACCTTTTCATATTGCTATCGGCACGGAGAAGTTTTTAAATTCCTGAGGTCGTCACAGTCGGTGACGGCCGAGATCGATGTATTTGTGTTACGTCGTTCGGGCATACCGCTAATCACCACTGCCGTTTGTGATTGTTTCTAGCCATTCATGTCGATCCTTCATTTGAATAACTCGATAGTATGACTATCCTCGAAATCGTCGACATGCCTTGAAAACATCAAACGACGTGTTTTCGATGCCTCGAATAACGCATTCGACACTCTTGCCAATAGAGCCACTTCGCGCATAGATCATACACTTCCTTTGGTGGTGTATCGCAAGCTTGGATGACGAGGCAAGGAGTTGGCTAGTTCTTGCTAGTTGATACAACGGGGTGCGATCCGCACCCAAGTTATTGTTGCAATCTGCACCTTATAACATGTGTTGTACCATCAGCACTAGCATAGCCAGTCCAATCAGCACTTATGGCCATAGTGCGTTCGGCACTCGCATCAATGGTGCATTCGGCACCTATGACAAAAGTGCAACTCGCAGCTTTTCTCAATTGTGCGATCGGCGTTTATGACAACATGCATCCGGCACTCGTGTAAATGGTTTTACCGATGCACACATCGGTCATGCGTGCAACATCATGGTAATCATGCGTTCTGCACTCGTGTGAATGATACGATTGCGAACCCCATGTTGGTCATGCTCCAGTGCAACCGACACTTGTCAATTTTGGGCGCTAGACCCTTGTGTAGGGATTTTGACCGTTGCGTGTGTATTGAGTGTGATCGGCACTCACACTTTCTTTCTTTTTGAAATCCAAGCTTGAAGGACTTGTTTTGAATCCTTGGTGCAATCGACACCCACATGGATTCGCATCCAGCCCTTGTTTTGGTCGTATCTTGATAGACCATGAATAGTGAAATCAGCACTAGCATCTGGAGTACATTCGGCATCCGTGATTAGCACTTTTGCAGTGTTTGACACCGAAAAAACTATGCAAGCAACACTTGCTATTGCTAGTAGTGCAATTGGCACTTATGTCGATTCCGTGGCCGATGCCCGAGCAAACGGCACTCGTTTTGTGCAGCTCGCACATTTCGCATTGTTGCAGTATGTAGACGAGTTTTCAAGTGGTTGCAGCACATTCGGTGCCTTTCGTTAGTTCTATCCAGAATTTGTCTCGATTCACATCACTGACGTGGTGTATGGTGATGTACGCTCCTTTGCGCAAACGAAATTTGTTTAGCGCATGTACGACCCGCGTCGAGCCATGTTGTGGCTTGAAAAAATAATGAGCCTTTGCGGGGTTTTCTCACAAAACACCCCAAACTCTGAGGTTTATCCTCAAAAGTTTAGGCACGATTAGTGCTAAATCTCTCGCTCTGGACATTTCCAAGCGATTTCCGCTGAGGGCATGGAAAACTGTCGGTTTTCCTCCCTTTTGTGCTTTGCAACGGAAAAGTAAAAGAAAATCAGGATTGTTGATTTTTGGAAGAGCCCAACTAGAGCTTTTGGATTTTTGTGTCGAAACCCATGGTTAACTTGAGCACACACGCGGGTTCGACCAAACTGAAAGTCTTCACGTTTTCGATGTCTTTGAAAACGGTGAACACGGTGGGGCCCCGGATGGTGGGGAGTCACTGTCGGTATTTTTTTCTTCTTCTTTGCATTGTGCAATCGACACGTTTGATGTGCAATCGGCACTTGTTCGTGCAATCAGCACCTTTGTCATGCAAACGTCATGCTTGTTGTACAGTCGGTACTTGTTTTGAGCGTTGGGAAAATGATCGATTCTCCTATTTTTCCATCGTCGCAAAAATGATTTGCAATGAATATTTCAGAACTCCTGAAAACAATATAGAGCTCTGTCAGAGCTCTATTGCACTTTTTACGGCGGTCGAAACCGGGTTCAAACAAAGAAATCATTTTTTTTGGGCCAGGTTCACGACGTTCGAAAAGACAATGGTCAAGGATCGAACCCATACCTTTGGCTTTTGCGTCAGTCCTCTTCCGGCTGCGCCACTCACGCACGATGACAATGAGCGGAAATTTAAATTATGATATTGTTTGCATGGCCAGTCATGGCCCATGAGGTGGGGGGCCTGGCCCGTCCACGGGGGAAGTAAGGGGGCAGGAAGCTTCCTAGCCTCCACCCCAAGCCTCCCCCTCCTCTAGACCGTCACCCTCGAGAGGGAAAGGGGGAGACGCCCCCTCTGTTGGCCGTCGGCCCTCCCTCGACGAGGGAGAGGGGGGAAACGCCCGTCTTGGGTCGTCGGCCCTCCCTCAACGAGGGAGAGGGGGGAAGACGCCCCCCTTGGGCCGTTGGCCCTCCCTCGACAAGGGAGAGGGGGGAGGCACACCCCTTGGGCCGTCAGCCCTCCCTCAATGAGTGGGAGGGGGGAGACGCCCCCCTTGGGCCGTCGGTCCTCCCTCAACGAGGGGGAGAGGGGAGACGACCCCCCTTGGGCCGTCGGCCCTCTTTCAACAAGGGAGAGGGGGGAGACGCCCCCCCTTGGGCCGTCGGCCCTCCCTCAACGAGAGAGGGGGGAGACGCCCCCCCTTGGGCCGTCGGCCCCCCCTCAACGAGGGAGAGGGGGGAGACGCCCCCCTTGGGCCGTCGGCCCTCCCTCAACGAGGGAGGGAGGGGAGACGATCCCCCTTTGCACCGTCGGCTCTCCCTCATCAAGGGAGAGTAGGGAACGCCCCCGTTTGGCCGTCGGCCCTCCCTCAACGAGGGAGAGGGGGGAGACGCCCCCCCCTTGGACTGTCGGCTCTCTCTCAACGAGGGAGAGGGGGGAGACTCCCCCCTTGGAGCGTCGGCCCTCCCCCAACAAGGGAGAGGGGGGAGACGCCCCTCCTTGGGTCGTCGGCCCTGTGAGAGAGGGGATGGGGAGGGGGGAGAACGCCCCCTCTCCTCCCCTCTGGGCTGTCGGCCCATATGAGGGGGGAGGGGGAGGCGGTAGGTCACCCCCTCTCCCCCTCCTTGGCGCAATGGGGAGGGCGAGAGGGGACTCGCCCCAATCCTCCCCCCGACGAGCAACGAGCGCTCGGCTCGTTGCTCGTCGCAGCTCAACGAGCTACGACCACCAGGGTCGGGCGCCGTTTGGAGGACTGCTCCAAACGTTTTTTTTTTTTTGGGTCACCGAGGTACCTGCCACTCGCTCTCGCGGTTGGTAGCTCGCTCGGTGGGAGACGGGACTCCGCCCTTCGGGCGGCGTTTGGTGAAATGACCAAACTTTTTTTTGCGCCTTAGACTTGCGTGGTCCATCGATCAAAAGGATCCCACGTCCAGAACTTCGCGGAAGCGCTGGCTCTGATGCCAATGTAGCAGCCATGGGGCTGTTTTGCGACTAACTGTAGAACCGAAAAGTAGGCCCTCAGAAATAGTCGTCCCAGGAGAGGTAGCGAATGGTCGCCTCAGCCCTTTTGGCTGAGACAAACCGCGCCACAAATGGACGTAGTCGTCACAGGGCATTTTTGTAAAACGTGCATCTTAACCCTAATTGTTCCACATGGCATTGCCACGCTGGAACAGGACCCTAGCGCCAAGCTAGGAGTGGAGGAGGAGTGACGCGATGGATTTTCCATCGCGGCACTCCTTTCACCTAGAATCCGGCCACGGACATTTTCCAGGCTAGAGTCGAACAAGACTTTAGCCTGTTATATGTTTTTGGGCTTTGGCTCCTCGAAACTTCAGCCTCGAGTACCTGAAGCACCCGATAATCATTTAAAGACCATTTTTAACCGTAAAAATAGTCAGTACGCTACAATGCGTGATACATATTCATAAATCCAGATTCGTCGAGCGTCATCGAGAAGTCGACCAAAAGTTCGTGACACTTCCATTCCTAGGTTCGCAACAAACGTCGAAGCTATCAGAAGGCTCGGGAATATCCACTGGGGCGGGGCACTTGGCCAGTTTTCCCTCGACTGTCGGAGTGAACACCGCATTCCTCGCAATGCGATGGGCTGTTTGTGTAATGACATAAATGCCCACTCTAGAGGTTTAAGGACTCTTGTACGTCTAGTACATAACACTTTCCCCCTGTTGTCCGCGACGTCCTCGCGCGCATGCGGTTGTGGCCCGGAGACGGCGGTAGTTGAGTCTCTGTCCGATCGGGGTCGATACGTCCTGATCGTGATTGATGACTTCACCCGGATGCAATGGGTGTATAGCCTGCACCAGAAGAGTGACGCCGGTCTCGCGGTTTGCCTCTGGCTAGTGATGGCTGGGCGGCAGTCCCGCCACGCGCTGCACACCTTCCACTTGGATCGCGGCGGTGAGGTTCTTGGCGAGATGGACAGCTTCTTCGCCGACCACGGGATTTTTCACCAGGTCCCTGCTCGTGCTACTCAATAGAACAGTGTTTCTGAGCACTGGAACCGCACCATGGAGGATGCGGTTTGGGCTATGCGATCTGAGTGCGGTGTCCTAAAGTCCTTCGCTTTTGAAGGCTTCGCCTGCATGACTTGGGTATGGAACCACCTCCCGCATGGTCCCCTTCCGGACCACGTCACACCGTATGAGCTTTGGTTTGGCCACAGTGTTGACCTACGCCTCGCTTGCGTCTGGGGATCCTTGGCTTCTGTGTGGCACACCGAGGACCAGCAGGGGTCCAAGGTCTCACCACGTGGTCGCTTGTGTGCCTTCGTCGGCATCTCCCCGAAGTCAAAGGCCTGGCGCTTCTAGGACCTTGCTCGTCGTCGCATTGTTGAGTCACACGACGCGCTCGTCTTTGAGTCCCTCACCTACCATGATCTGATATCAATTACATTGCAGTCAGTCACGCACGTTTCTACGTGTGAGGTTTCTCGACGGATGGGGGAGTTCGCGCCTGCGAGCACCTCTTGCCAGGCTGATGTGTCCATTTGAGCTCCCTCTAAGGCTCTTGATGACCCAGCGGTCATTGCTGTAGGTCGAGAGACCTCTCCCGCACCGCCGGCTTCTACCCCTGTCCCCTCGCACCTAAGCCTGTTCATGAGCCGCTACTTGCGAGTTTGACCATAAAGCTTGGCCTCCGACTGGAGCCATTGTACAGGCTCGGGCTCGCGAGCCAAAACCTGAACTCGCGAGCCTTGGTACTCGCTAGCCATGGTCGAAGGTGTTCGACCACCTTCACCTCCAGTTTGACTGCCGTCTTGATGCCGAGCGACTTGTGCACCGGCCAAAAACGGAACCTGCACAAAAATGTGCACAAGTCAGTGTTAAGAAAACAACTCAAACAGAAACAACAGGTTGACAGAGGCTGCATATGAATTACCTGAATCGCGGATCCACTGCCGTTGCCATCACATGTTGAATTGTGCACTTCTTCACATATTTCTCAACCTGTACGACAGAAGAAACAAGTAGGTTAGTTTGTAATGGAACTGTGTGTAAGATAACCGAAAGATGAAGCTGCAAAGCAGGCACATACCTTCTCGACAGCAGCGTTGAACCCAGGTTGCAGCACCAATAACAGCTTCTCAGTGGCATCCAGTGGCTGCCTCTTTGCAGCCTGCTTCTTTTCTGCTCCTGCTGCTTTCACTCGCCACTGGTGAAGTTTCTGCAAGACCTGGCTGAAAAAAGGTAGCACCAGAGAGAGTGTGGGATACTGTGAGCCAGAAATGTCCTCGTTGAACCCTTTGAAGGGCTTCAAAATGGCAATTACAAGGCGGAGAAGCTCCCAGCCCTGGCCGCTGGGCTTCAGGGTGGGTTCCTTAGCTTGCAGCCATTCATCAAGCACATCTTTGATGCGCACCACCCGCTCGCACATGTCCAATGTGGAGTTCCACCTGGTAGGCGTGTCAATGTGGAGGGAAAGGTACTGCACACCACGGGCACTACACGCAGTCAGCAGGCTCATCTCATGTTTGGCAGAGTGGCTCACAAAGTTGACAATCAGCTGTGCGGTCTGCAAGTGCTCTTCCACCGCCTCCACGCCAATGAGGTCCTTGAGAGTCAGATTGAGGACATGACCCGTGCACCTGATGTGACCCTCCTTTTTGAAGTTATCGTTCTGTAGAAACAAGAAGTTGTCTACGAGGTTGTCAATTGTGGTGTCGTTGTCCACTGTCAGGCTGTATACCTTGTCCGAAAGCCCCCAGTCCTTCATAGCAAAGGAAAAGAGGTCAAAGATGTTTGAAGCAGTGGCATCATCAGAGCAAGCTGGGAACCCAAGCGCCACAGACTGCAGCTGCCACATAGCAATCCAGTGACATGTAATTCCCAGGTACTTGTGGTTGGTATCAGACTGCCAGCCATCACAAGTGAAGGACACACCAGACTGCACTTCGATGAGCATGAGCTGCAGCCGCTTCTTGAAAGCCGCTGCACCTTTCTTGATCAAGCGAGTCAATGTGATGCGGCCGGGCAGCACCACGAAGGGATTGCAGTGCAGGAACGCCTGCCACAGCCACGCAGACTCGATGCTGAGGAAGCTCTGGTTTTTATCGACGACGTGCTTCCAAATACAGCTCTAGAAGTACTTTTTGTTGAAAGCGATGTCGACGTCGGCAACACCACGAGCAAGTGTGGCGTTGGTGCAATCCACCGCGAGTGCAATCTCAGCTGCTACGATGGTTGCGTGCGCCAGGTTCTGCTGCACTTCCATACTTTTCAGATCTTTCCACTTTCCGTTGTGGTTTCGACGGAGGTGCCTCCACATGGAAGAGGTTTGACCGTCGGTGACCGCAAAGGAACCTTTCATACCGGCGCGAGCTTTGGGGCAGAGGGTGCACCATGCTCGAGGCTCACCCTGGATGACCACGTAGTTGAAGACGGACCACACAACCAACGGTCTCTGTTTGCGCTTGTCCACCCGCAAGCCGTCCTTCGTGTTCAGCACACCCTGCACCATGGTCTTCAACGTGGACGCAGATTGGACAGCCGTGGGACTTTGCTGCTGCTTCTCCATCGGTGGTGGTGGTTCGGAGGCCATTGTGGGGAGGGGGAAAAAGAGGGCGTGACTGATGCTGCTGTGACTAAGTGTCACAACGTGACACGAAGTCACGCTCGACACAAGAGTGCCGATCGTGACGAAGTGTTGCAAGCCTTAGGCAGGTTGACGCTAGGGTTTTGAGGGAAGAATCCGCATGAAATGCTGCCCGCGGGCAGCCATGTCCGCGTCGCCGGGGAGGGAGAGGGGGAGGGGCGGGGTGGCGGACCACACCGAATGTGCGTTCCAGAGGTTGAACCATCTCGGATGCCGGTTTTCCCGCCGCCGCCGCCGCCCCCCCACCCCCCCTCCACCCCTTTCCTCGGAACTCGCGAGCTCGAGCCGAGCCAGACACCCTAAACTCGGCTCGTGAGCCAAGACAGGGGCTTGGACTCGCGAGTCCAGATCACGAGCCCGTGGTTTTGGCTTACAGGCTTACTCGCACCCCACAGGTACCCATGATCCTACACCAGTGCGTACTCCTGTGACCGTACCTGTGTCTGCTGGCACTCCTGCCTCTGTGCATGGCCATGCCTCACCTGCTCTTACTGTCACACCAAGTCCCGTGTCTTCCACACACGCATCTCCTTGCACGACATCACCAGCTCCCTTGCCTCAGCCCTCTCGAGCTGCGATTGTGCCTGTTCCTAAGCCTCAGGTGCGCCCGCTGAGCCCAGGTTACTCCCGTGAGTCTGGCGGTCGTCTTCAACCATTGAACTCCGGAGCTCAAAAAGTGTCTAGTCTCACACCCAGGCAATCCACTCGCAGCATCGCGAGTAGTGATCCCGGCATAAAGGCCCTAGACCTATTTTTCCGCACTGAGCACACAGAGGTATATCCAGCGTGTCCCGTAGGGCACGACCTCATCACTTGCGAGTTGCATATCGCTTGTGATGCAGCAGCCGATCTTATGGTCATCAGACCTAGCACTAGGGCGTGCGCTCTTGCCACACAGCGCTCTCCCTCTATGGTGCCTGACCCGGGCACACTGAGGGAAGCTCTCTCATCAAAGGATGCTGATGCTTGGCGTGCTGCCTGTGAGGATGAGCTTCGCGCCATCCGAGAGCACGGAGTTTACGAGCTAGTCGACCTTCCACCTAGGAGGAAGTCTATTCAAGTCAAGTGGGTCTTTCGCAAGAAAGTGAAGCCGGGTGGCTCACTGGAATGCCACAAGGCTCGCTTGGTCGTAAACGGGTACTCTCAGATTGAGGGCATTGATTACACTGAAACCTTTGCCCCTGTTGGGCGCATGACCTTATCGTGAGTTGTGTTTGGCGTAGTGGCTCAGCATGACAAGGAACTACACCAAATGGATGTGAACAACACGTTCCTCCTCTCTGGATGAGGAGATTTACGAGGCTTAGCCACCCGGCTTTGAGGACGGCGACAAGGTTTGGCGCTTGCACAAGTCCTTGTTCGGCCTCAAGCAGTCTCCTCGGTGTTGGAACTAGGAGATCATAGGCATCCTGACTCGTGCGGGATATGTACAAGGCAAGGCAGATCCCTCTCCCTTCATCGGACGGACACCTTCACCGATATCCTCATATATTTCGACAACCTTATGATCGCTTCTCCTTCACTGGAGGCCGTGAAGGAGGCCAAGGATATCCTCGAGACTCCCTATGGGATGAAGGACCTTGGTCGTGCAGCGGTGTTTCTTGGCATGGAGATCATGCGAGACCGCAGACGTCGTACTCTACTACTGCATTAAGCCCCATATGCACGTGTTGTGGGGGAGTGCTTCAGCGACCTCCTCGGCGTAGTGCCCACGGCTTCCACACCCCTCACACGTGACATGCATGATGCCCTAAAGGTGGGCGATCCCACACAGCTAGGGGAGACAGTGGATGTGACCTTGTACCTCCGTCTCATCTGATCTCTGATGTACCTGGTCACTATCACATGTCCTGGCATCCCATTTGCTGTCAACCTCCTTGTCCAGTTTTTGTAGGCTCCATACGCTAGAGCCCTTCACGCAGCTGTGCAAGTGGTGCGGTACGTGGTCTCCACATCGTACCTCGGACTCTGCTTCCACCGACAGTGTTCAGTGGTCCTTGATGACTACACTGACAGCGACTCGGCTTGGAGCCAAGATGGACGCAGTCGTACCTGTTATGTGTTTGTGCTTGGTGGTACCGCTGTGTCTTGGCGCAGCAAAAGGTAGGGCTGCATTGCATGTAGCTCATCGGAGGTAGGGTATGTTACTCTGGGTGCAGGGGCTGCTGAGGCGGTATAGCTGTAGTGCCCGTTCCTTGAGCTGGGTCAGTCAAGATCTACCATTGTACTTTGTTGCGACAACCAGAGTGCTTTGGCCATTGCGGAGCACTCTAGTGTGTTTCATGCTCGCACAAAGCACATTGCAGTTGAGCCTCACTTTCTGCGTGATCTGGTGGAGCTACATGTGATTTCCGTCATTTGGGGTGTGTCTGTGTCCGTGTCACATCTCTTCTTTCACTCGTTGTTGTACTCGTCTCAGTGCTACACGTGTATGGACATGCGTACCATCGGGTCATGGGGGAGTGCTATGATTTGTGACGTTCCTGTCGACCTGTAAGTATTTACTATGACCATTCGGCCGTATCCATACTCGTGCAGATCCTTATGCAGACCCTGGTGGTACCGTTACGGCATCTGGTGGCAGACTACCAGCTTGGAGCTCACCGACGACCGTTCCAGAGCTCTACACGCTACCCGGGACCTCTTGTAGTTTTTTTACAGCACGCAAGAGTTTATCGGTGGATTGGCCGTGGGCCCAATTTGCATCTTTCTGCATTGTGTGTCCACCGTTTGATGCCGAATACATGCATGTGACCATTTGTAGCGTCCGGGTTGTGATCTTTCACATCTAGGTTCAGACGGCGTAGTGTTCTGACATGTGTGCGCAGAGTTACAGCCAAAACAGTGGTTTTGGGCCGTTTTTAGGGCAGATATTGCACTGCCGTGTGCGACACCCGCCGTGCGCCGCGGCAGGTACTTATGTCATGGACATGTCATTTGTGGTTTATCTCTACAAATGCTATTGAAGCATTTTGACACTTTGCCTTGTGTCTCTTAGCCAGACCCTTGCCGTTGTGTGCATGACTTGTGACTTTCGTCACCGTCTGACCAGGAACTGACGCCTAGACAGCGGCTGTGTCGTTAGGAAGCTTCCATGCATCTTCTCAGGGAGTTTTTGTGCCCAATCTGTCCCATGAGGTTTGCATGGTATTCGGAGCAGTCGTTCGAGCAGTCGTTTGATTTGTCCGCTTAGTTTGACTGTCGGTTTGAGGATGAAACACCTTCCAAAGTTGAATCCTGCTTCTGTAGTGAGTCGTCAGTCCGTGCCAAAATCGGCTGGTAAATCAACCGTCTTTGTTGCTCGTGACGGTTCTTGGTACGTCGTGTAGCCATACGGTGTTGTTTAGAAATAGCTGTGCTCTTTTGTAGGCGGTGACGGTGGTCGTTGTCGGGATGAAGTGGGACATTTTAGAAAACCTGTCCACGACCACGAGGATGGCGTCATATCCCTTGGGTGTGCCTGGTAATCCCGTGACGAAGTCCATGGAGATTTCTACCCATGGTTCAGTCAGAACAAGGAGCGACTGTCGAAGTCCGGTTGGCCTTGCGCGAGGAGATTTTTGTCGCTCACATGTGTCGCATGTGTTGCAGAAGTTGGCCATGTTGGATTGCATCTTGTCCCACCAGTAGGTTTTCGTTATCCTTTTTAGCGTCTTGTCTCCTCCAAAGTGTCCACCTGGACAGGTGTGGTGGGACTCTTTTGTTAGCTACTGAGCTAACCACCTCTGGCAGAGAAGCCGCGAAACCGAAAAGCTCACAAAGGTTTTTAGGCCTTCTTCCTTTGTTGACATGTGTCATGCACCCCAAACTTAATCAGGCATACACTTCACCTTCAAGAGTACTAACGCCTTAGCATTACATCTCAAGAAGAGCTCAAGTCGTCAATACGCAAGAGAGCATCAGGCAAGGGTTGATTGATCAGCATGCAAGACAAGTCCTTTTATAGCTGTCTGTCCAGTCCTATAACTCAAAAGCACATTCCTGGGAAGTGGCCTGAACCAGCCACGTCACCAATAGACTTGCACTGTGGGCTTGACACATAAGCATCCTAGTGTCAAGNCTGCCCGCCTGGTGGAGATCCTTGTCCAGTGGCTTTGTAAGCATGTCAGCCCGGTTCAGCTTGGTGCCGACATACTCGAGCTCCACTGTCTGCTTGTAGACCAAGTCTCGAGCGTAGTGGTAGCGGATCTCGATGTGCTTTGTGCGCCTGGACAGGACGGGGTTCTTTGACATGTCAATGGCGCTCATGTTGTCAATCTTGATGACCGTCGCCGTTGCCTGTGGTGCCTTCATCTCGGATAGCAAGCTTCGTAGCCACTGCATCTCTTTACACACCTCAGCCAAGGCGATGTACTCAGCTTCAGCTGTTGACAAAGAGACACATTCCTGCTTGCGACTTGCCCAACTGACTGCACCTCCATTCAACATACACACAAAGCCGGAGGTAGATTTTCTGTCATGGATATTCCCTCCCCAATCAGCATCAGTGTAGCACATGAGACGGAGTGATGCGGATCCAGCGATGCCTCCAAACTGGAGCCCCACATGCCGCGTCCCCTGAAGGTAGCGCATGATGCGCTTCACGTCCTGCCAGTGAAGTGGACCGGGATTGGCCACAAACCGGCTCACCTGCCCAACAGCATGGGCTATATCTGGTCGGGTGGCGACCATGGCATACATCAAACTGCCCACTGCAGACTGATACGGGATGCCCAGCATGTCAGTTTTCTCCGCTTCGTTGGATGGGGACATGGAGGTGGAGAGTTTGCACTCCGAGCTCATGGGTGTGCTGGCAGGTTTGCAATCTGCCATGTCGTATCGTTTGAGGATGGAGTCGATGTATTTTGTCTGGTTCAGGCTGATGGTACCTGCTGCTCTGTCGCGCTTGATTGCAAATCCAAGATAGAATTCAAGAGGACCCATGTCCTTCATCTTGAATCTGCTACTCAGCTGCCCCTTGAGATCGTCTAGCAGCTGCGTTGAAGAGGAGCATAGAATCAGGTCATCAACGTACAAGGCGACCAACATAGTCCCTTTGTCACTCTCATCCACGTACATGCTAGGGTCATTGTCGCAGTGCATGAAGGACTCCTTGGCCATGAAGGTGTCCATCTCCTGGTACCAAAGTCTTGGCGCTTGTTTTAGCCCATAGAGTGCCTTCACCAATCTACACACCTTGCCCTGAGGAGCATCAACCCCCTCCGGAACCTCCATCAATACCTCCTTGTCAAGTTTGCCGTAAAGGAAGGCTGTCTTGACATCCATCTGGTGGACCTCCATGTTCTCGGCAGCAGCAATGGCGAGCATTGACCGGATGGAGGCAAACGTCACAACTGGGGCAAAGGTCTCATCGTACTCTGCGCCAGGCCGTTGGGAGAACCCCTTTGCTACCACCCGTGCCTTGTACTTGTCTATCTTGCCATCCTGTTTCCTTTTTACTTTCAGCACCCACTTGGACCCCACAACGTGAGCCCCGGCAGGTCTGTCCACCAGCACCCAGGTCCCATTCTCTTCAATGGAGCTGAGTTCACTGCGAATTGCTTCGTCCCACTCTGCTTTGTCAGGCCGAGTGAGTGCCTCTGCGACAGACGTTGGCTCCTCTTGAACCAAGAATGAATAGTTGAAGCCTGTCCATTCACCCCTATCTGCGTCGTAATGCTGCCGAGGTACTTTGAGGCGTGAACTGCTCCTTGAACCTGCTGGCTGGTGCTGTTGATGTAGAGGCTGGAGGTCTGGTTCGTCGTTGATGATGGGAGAGGCATCATCCTCATGTTCCGGAGGATCGGATACGTCGGAATCAGAGTCTGATTCCTCCGAGTCATCTTCACGAGCTCCTCTCCCTGTTGCAGCACCTATCCCATGCCATTGTGCTGGTGCTTCGTCTCCCTCTTCTAGGAGAGTGAGCCACTCTCCCTGTTCTGGAGCGTTCTCGAGTTCGAGATGCTCTCCCTTACTCAGAGACATTTCGTGGAAATCCACGTCTTTGCTGCGGATGACCTTCTTGGCTCCTTGGTCCCACAGTCGATAGGCTTTGTGGGCGGTGTCGTAACCGATGAAAATACACTTTCGTGCTCTTGCATCGAGCTTTCCAGGGCCCTCACCAGCCTGGACCTTGGCAAACCCGGTGCAACC
>SZWC01009430.1:31738-47314 GCA_023375785.1 Penium margaritaceum
ATGTGTCATGCACCCCAAACTTAATCAGGCATACACTTCACCTTCAAGAGTACTAACGCCTTAGCATTACATCTCAAGAAGAGCTCAAGTCGTCAATACGCAAGAGAGCATCAAGCAAGGGTTGATTGATCAGCATGCAAGACAAGTCCTTTTATAGCTGTCTGTCCAGTCCTAGAACTCAAAAGCACATTCCTGGGAAGTGGCCTGAACCAGCCACGTCACCAATAGACTTGCACTGTGGGCTTGACACATAAGCATCCTAGTGTCAAGATGACAGACCAACCATGTAGCGTCCAAGAAGCTACGGGCTTTCTTTCTTGGAAGCTTCCATAGCAAACAGGATATGCATGGGGCCAGGATCGACCTCATGACCTCTCACTTGGCCAAATCAACAAAATGGCCAAGGTAACCACTCACCCACATGGTGTACTCACAGGTCATATCTCACAAGAGACAGAGCATAGTTGAGTCACACTACAACGGATCTAGGGGTCATACCTCCACAAGGGGCAGAGCATTCCTGATCCGTCCTACAACACTGAACAAGGGGCAAAAAAACATTCAACATCTTTGAGTAGCATATGGTAAGGCTCGTCATTCAGAGGAACGACTACTTGGCCAGTGAAGCGACGTCGCCAGTAGGGTGCGTCGAACCGGAATCTGGTTTTATCATATCCAGCGTGCTGGTCGTAGCCGTTCGCGAACAATCGCTAGAGGTAGGGGTCTCGCTGTAGTTACAGGGTTGCCACATTGGTAACCATATGTGGTGGGCGGCTGAGTGGGTCCGCCGGATTGGTTTTTCATGGCCGGTACTCGATTTCAAAGTCGAACCCAGAATCAAGGAACTCCATCCATCGGGTTTGACGTCGGCTCAGATTCGGCTGCGTCTTGAAGAATTGTAGTGATTCTTGTATTCGTTCACTTTTTCAAAATGAATGAAGTGATACTTGAATTCGCCCAATTTGGGCCCTCATTCATTTATGCTAGTGATTCTCCCATAGCAAACCTATTTTAGCACTGGATACTAAAACTTGCCCACCAGTACTTTTCAGGTCCTCCTCGATGTCTTTTCACTTTAAGAAATCGGTGTTTGACTTCGTACATTTGAGTCGACAAACGATGGCCGTTTTGGACAAGCGCATCTGCGGCTGATTAGGGCCGGCGCACTATGATGTGTCAGCGAAGCAAGCCCGTTGCTCCACTGACACGTCAGAGTACACCCGAGTTAGCAGTCGAGTACAGCTCGATGCTTGACGTGAACCCCCAGTTCAGTTGAGCGAGCTCATTTCCCATTTTTATGCTTCTTTGTGTGTTGAAGTTGGGTTTTCAAAATGTGACAAGTAATTCACCCAAACCACTCCAAATTATGGTGGTGCTCGTGGCAGAATAAAACTAAATGTTTTGAACGAATAAACTGATCACTACGGTATCTCAATGCGTGGTGGTTGGTGTGCACGATGCATCAGCGACACTCCAGGTAGCATTGCCACGTTTTGAACGCGTGCACGATCGTCTGCATCTCTTTCTCGTGGACTGTGTAGTTGAGTTCCTGTCCTCGTAGACTTTGAGACATGAAGGCCACCTATTGTTCGCTGTTGTCGTGATCTTGCTGAAGAATCACGACAATGGCTCGGCTTGATGCATCCGTAGCCATGACGTAGTCGACCATTGGATTGGCTAATCGTAGGGCTAGCGCCAAGGTCAGAGCGTTTCGCAAAGTGGTGAATGCTTCTTGTCCACTGTCTCCGCACTGCCACTAGTTTTCTTTTTGGGTGAGGTCGAAAAGAGGTGCTGACATTCGCACGTAGTCCCTCATGAATTGTCGATAAAAGTGCAGAATCCAAGAAAATCTTGAATTTCTGGAATGTTGGTTGGCGTTGGCCAATCAATGATCCCACTTTTTTCGGATCCATGGTGATCCGTCCATCGTTGATGACGTGACCCAAAAACTTGATTTAACATCGACTGAAGTTGAATTTTGAGATTTTTCGGAAAATTCTCTCTTTGTAAAACTTTGAGAACTTTTCAGAGATGTCCATCGTGCTCCTTTGGGGTGCGGCCGTACACTAGAATTTCGTCGAGGTATACCACGACAAAGTGGTCGAGGTACAGATGGAAGATGTTGTTCATTGCCACCATGAACATTGCCTGGGCGTTCGTGAATCCAAATGGCATAACCGTGAAGTCAAAGTGCCCGTAGCAAGTTAAGAATGCTGTGTTCTTGATGTTTGCGGCACCCATGTGTATCTAGTGATATCCGTTGCGTTAGTCGATGAAGCAGAAAAATTGTGCTCCTCGGAGTTGGTAAAAAAATTCGTCGGCTCAAGGGAGAGGTTAGCGGTTCTTGACGGTAGTGGCGTTCAACGCCCGACAATCCATGCACATCCGCATCTCGCCAGTTTTCTTTTTCTACCTCCCTTGAGGCAGGTTAAAAATTCATCTTGTGGGGCTTGGATCCGGATCCCTGCCTCTAGAGGTGGACACCATTAAGCACTAAGCCACTTGGGCTTGTCTTTTTGGTATTCCTTTTTGGAGTCACTCCTGCCATGGTGAGGAGCATCAATCCAACAATCGCCCCCTTGCGCATCACCCACGGCTGCCCAATCTTAACCTGCAGATCAAGAGGCTTGGACAATACCAAGTTCCATGCAGGTAGCAGCAGGCTTGTCCTTGGGTTGCGCCTTTTCCATGGCATCAGCAAGCATGTGCTTTGTGCCATAGTGCACAAGCACCACATCACCCTTTGCAACAAAGTCACGTGTAAAGTGCTACCTGATCTATATGTTCTTGGTCCTCCGATGTAGCACAAGGTTTTTGGTCAGGCTGATGGCGCTCATGTTGTCAAAATGTAGCACTATTGGCTTCTTTTGCGGCATCCCAATCTCCATGAGTAATCACCGCAGCCATAGCGTCTCTTTTGCGGCTTCCGCAAGCGCACTATACTCCGCCATAGTGCTGAGCAACGCCGCACAGTCCTGCTTCCGTCTTGCCCAAGACACCTTTGCACCACCAAGCACAAAAACTTGGCCCGATGTTGATTCATGGTCGTCAACATTGCCTACACAGTCTGCGTCGGAGTCACCAATCAACTCAAGGGAGTCAGTCCGGGCTCCCCCTCCAAACACAAGCCGCGACTGTTTTGTCGTGTTCAAGTAGCGGAGGACTCTCTTGACCGCTTGCCAATGTAGCGGCCCCGGATCAGCAACAAAGCGGCTCACTTGTCCCTCGGCAAAGGCAAGATCAGGCCGCGTCACCACCATGGCATACATTATGCTGCCAACTACGGACTGGTACGGTACTTCAGCCATCTCCTCCTTCTCGTCCTCCGTGTTGGGGCCCATGCTCGAGCTTAGTTCACATGTTGTTGTCATAGGCATGCCAATGGGGTTGCATTCCTCCATGCTGTAGTAGCGGAGCACCTCCTGCACATATCTTTCTTGACCCATCTCCACTGTGCGTGCTTTGCTGTCCCTCTTGATGGTGATGCCTTGGTAGTAGTCAAGCTTTCCCATGTCCGTTATCTTGAACCCGCCACCAAGCTGTGCTGCGGACTCCTCATCCAAACTGGCCGGAACTAAGTCTACCGCTCACCCATCCCTTGGGCGATCCTCCTTGGTTGGTACTGCTGCGAGGACATTACCCTCATTCACATCCTCCGATGTCTCCCCCTCAAGGAGTGGCATCCATCCCCCCCTCTTGGAGAGACCTGCCTCCTTGTCCATCCAACAGCTTCTCTCATCAAATGTGACGTCACGACTCCGTACAACCTGCTGCCTCCTTCGGTCAAGGAGCCGGTATGTCTTGCTTCCGCTCTTATACCCAAGGAAAACATACTGGCAGGTACGCGGGTCCAGTTTTCTCCGCCCCTCACGTGCCTGCACCACCGCATGTTCAACGAAACCAAACGTGTGGAGATGACCCACAGCCGGATTTCGCCCGCTCCACACCTCTTGTGGAGTCTTCCACACCTTGCTCTCCTTGTCCTTCAGTGGCTTGGTCGGTGTGAGATTTATGATGTACGCTACTATCCTTGCTCCCTCCGCCCAATACTGTTATGCAAGGGCGGCGTCACTCAACATCGACCGCACCATGTTCAGTATTGTGCAATTTTCTCTCTCTACAACACTGTTCTACTGTGGGGAGCGTGGAGTTGTTTCCTTCCATTCAATCTCCTTGCTCTTTATCCACCCAAGGCACCCCGCATGTTCACTAGCGTTGTCACTCTGAAATGCCTTCGCCTTTAATTTTGTTTACCGCTCCACACCTGCCACCAACTCTTACATGCATACAAGGACCTCACTTTTCCACATCTAGGGGGAAGGTAGAGTTTGCGGCTGTGATCGTCAATGAAGGTGAGGAAGTAGCGAGCTCCACTGATGGAGCTCTCAAGTGGTCCACGCATATCTGTGTGTACCACTGCGAACTTTGCTGATGCACGCGTCCCTTTGGCTACAAAGGGCTGCTGCGTTGATTTGCCAACGATGCATGGCTTACACACAGTCTCCTTGATTCCATCAAGGCCAGTGATTTGGAGGCCCCGCACCACCTCCCTTTTTTTCATCTCCTTCACCGTTGATGGAGAAATGTGGCAAAATCAGTGGTGTCATGTGTCCAGGTTTCCTTCATCCTTCGTTGCAAATTTGGCGGCGTTGGACCCCGCCCGATTGCTAAGGATCTTGGCACGTAGCAGGTACAAGTCGTCCTCCCTCTTGGCGCGTGCAATCAACTCACCTTTGCTCTCCTTGTGGACAACGGCCTCCTTCTTTGTGAAGAGCACATCAATTCCCTTGTCAGTAAAGCTACTGACAGAGAGGAAGTCTGCCCCAAAGTTGGGCATGTGAAGCACATCGTGGATTGTGCTTGTGACAGATTTGCCGTCCACAATTGACTCAATGCTGACGTTCCCCTCACCGGCGGCCACCTCTGTTTTGCCATTGGCCCCGGTCATGCATCTCTCCAAGGCGTCGTAGGTGAAAAACGTCGCCCTGTTGCACTAGGTGTGACGGCCTGATCTGGAGTCAATGCCAAGCAACTCCCGGATCCTTCAAGTCGGTGGAGTTGTACACGGTGACGCCTGCTCATCTTTCTTCGCGCCCTGTTGCGACCGGTTTGGCTTCTTCTTGGGGCAGTTACGTGCATAGTGGCCCTCCTTGCCGCATTCTAAGCACTCCCCATTCTTGTCACCCTTCTTTGTGCCCAGCTTGGCACCCTTCCCGGCCTCCACCTTGAGGATGAATGGTATACAAAGAAGTTGATGCCACTGCACGCTCTTGACTGCCACGTTGCATCCGCTCATTGTGCACGTTCTCAGCAACCTTTGGGTACTTGAGCCCCTCGGAAGGCTTGCCACAAAGGACTGTGATCATGAGACTCCAACTGTCCGGCAAGGCTAGAAGGAGGATCATAGCTTGCAGCTGAGAGTCGAACCCCCAACCAGTGGCCACACACTCCGCTGCGAGTGACTCAATCTGCTACATGATCTCCATAACGTTGTCACCTTCGTTGGCTCAGAGGGTGACGAGCCGTTTGAAGATGAAGAGATGATTGGCGAGGTTCCTTGACTGGTAGATAGAGCAGAGTTTTGACCATGCTTCTTTGGCCAGGGTGCATCATTGGATGTGTCCAAGTTGTGGCGGACATAACACAGACACAAGAAGTGCCAACGCCTTTTTTTTGTGATTCTTGTATGCCTCCTCCACCTCAGCCGTTGCTGTCTCTGGTGGAGTAGTCTCATCACCCTTCACGAGCTCAAGCAGTCCCTTGTCATCGAGGAAAACCTCAAAATGCGACCTCCATAAGGCAAAGTGTGTCCCATCAAACTTACGGACATTGCAGCTGCTCTCTTGCTAGTTTGAGGCCAGGTTTTGATCTTGGAAGCGTGAACACAAGCTGGCTTGGGACCTCTTGAAGGCGTGGGCCCATAACCCTTTGTTGGCATGAGGGTCAGAGTACACACTGGAGGGTCCCTAGCAGAGGCTGGTTGAAACCATTAACTGTTTATGGAGAGACAGAAACTGCAAGGCAATTGGTTCCAAGGATGGAAGAAAACTGGTCAAAGAGTGTGGCAATAGTTTTGGCCTCAATGAATATGGAATAAACTCTTGATAAAGGCCCAAAAGCAGTGGCATTTCATAGCCACTGATCTAAACTTTCCAGAACACAAAAGCATGCCGGATTTGAAGCTTCTTAGCAGATTCTATGACTTCTCGAGTGTCCCTTGGTAGGCTATCATTTTCCCCACCTAGGAAGGCATCCCTTCCCTCCTCTAGAAGATTCTGCCCCCTCCTAGATTCCTCAATTTGATTCTAGCAGTTGAGAAGGTATTCAGAAGACCAGGACACATCTAGCTTCCTTGTAGACCAAGCTACCTCTTCTAGAAGGCATGCCACCTTCCTGGACCCTCACCTAACCTTCTAGAAACTCAAAGAGATACTCTAGAGATTGAGCTAGCTTCCTGGTACCTATTTTCCACCTCCCTTGAGGCAGGGCAAAAGTTCATCTTGTGGGGGCTTGAACTTGGGTCCCGGCCTCTACAGGTGGACACCATCAACCACGAAGCCACTTGGGCTTGTCTTCTTGGTGTTCCTTTTTGGAGTCACTCCTGCCATGGTGAGGAGCATCACTCCAAGATGTTGCACATGGGGGAGCTGGAGTTCTACTTTGAGGTGAGCATCACGCAGAACCTGAGGGCGCGCACGCTTGAGCTGGGGTAGGACAAATAAGTGGCCCAGGCAAGGGTGTACGCAAATCCTTGGATTCGTGAATCTGTTTCACGAATCCCGATTCCGGATCCGGATTCACGAATCCAGATCCAGGGTCTGGTCTCATTCAGGATTAGGGAATCCACCAGCGAATCCTGGAAGGAACACGAAGCGAGGGAGGGAGGGGGGGGAGAAAAAAATGGAGAAGGTCCCCCTCATGTCTGACTAGTGAGAGAGGACGCCTGAGAGTTCAACTTCTGAAGTTTCGAAACCTCCGAAGCTAATCGTTGTGCTAACTTGCAGATTTTGTGCATGTGCTAGGTCAACAGCCTGACACATGCACGAAGTTAGTCACAAGGAGTTTGTCACTCGCACGTTTTTCACAAGCGAGTGACAATTCAGTGTGCACCACTGAGAATCTTGCACTATATGTGGCTGGCATGCGAAATCCTGACTCACGTCCGCAGGCAAGCCAGGTCATCGAAGCCTGGCGTTTAGCGAATCAGGTGTCAGACCTGACTGGCAGGCTTCGCTGCCGTAGGGATCAGGGCACTACCAAATCACTCATGCAAAGAACAGGAGTTGCACCAGAGGTCATCCGCTAATTGTTCCAGCGGCTATGTATTCTCTTGGCCACAAAACTAAGACCATACCAAAAGGATTCGCCAAGATTCGCGAATCCTTTTGGATTCGCGAGTCTTGGATTCGGATCCTTGAATCCGGATCCAGCGATGGATTCGGCCTCACGAATCCGAATCCAGCTTCAGATTCGCGAACCGGATTCGGTGTGCAGCCTTAGGCACAGGTGCTGAAGTGGTAGGGCATGGAGGACTGCAAACCAGTTGGCTGTCCGGTCTCCACGACTTGTCAACTTTGTACGGCAATGGCACCGCAAACAAAAGAAGAGCGGGAGGATATGGCAGGGTTGCCCTACCAATCAACGGTGGGCATCCTCATGTATTCATCGTGGCGACTCGACCGGACCTGGGCTACGTAGTGGGCCAAGTGAGGAAGTACGTGGCCGATCTAGGGCTTCTACACTCGCAAGCGGTTAAGCGCATCCTCCGCTACTTGAAGGCGATGCGGCATGCGCGGCTGAGGTTCAACGGCAAGGGGTGGGCGGGCCCATTGCGTCTGTTCTGCTACACGGATGCAGACTACATTGGCAATGTGGACAAGCGGAAAATCCACATCCAGCTATGTGTTCTTCCTTGTTGGTGCAGCGGTTGTGGTGCAGCACAAAGCAGGACTGCATTGCCACGCCCATGGTGGAAGCAGAGTACATTGCGCTGGCCGAGGCGGTCAAGGAGATGGTGTGGCTCCGCAGGTTGCCTGGGGAGCTGGGTGTGCCACAGCAGGAGCTTACGGTGGTGCAAAAGGACAACACCGGCTCCATCTTGCTGACGTACAACCCCACGCAATACAAGAGAACAAAGCACATCAACGTGCATTATCACTGCGCACGGGACATGGCTTAAAAGGGGAAGGTGGTGCTGCAGCACTACAGCACGCACAACATGGTTGCGTATTGCTTGACCAAAGCGCAACCCGTGGACTGGCATGCATTGAGCATGGTGGGGCTTCGGAAGACTACTTATGATGGGCTGGAGGGCAAAGCGGAAGATGAATGAGAGCAAGCAGGAGCAGTGGGCATAGCAGGTACAAGGGGGAGGATGTTGAAGATTTGCCCCTCTGCATGCCCTAGTACGGCGGCGTGAGGCGCCGACGAGCTGCCAGAGAGAGGAAAATATTTGTAGTTGGATCTAGAAGCTTGGGGATTGCTTGGATCCTCAAATGGAGTATTGCTCCTGAAAGTTGACAATTCGTTGAATCCGGGGGAAGTTGTTTCACCGGAATCAGACAAGTAACGAGGGAGATATGGTCTTCTGAAGTTGGGGTGTGCGCGGCGGCTCCGGGAGTCGGCCGTCGTTCGACTGCCGGTGAATAATTTACCGGAACGATTGACAAAATTCCATCTGGGGATTTTGCTCCGGAAGGCTGCCGATGAGTCAAGTGGATGATTCGCTGAATGTCAGTAGTGCAGTTTGCTACTGAGGGACGAGGCCAAAATCCTGGCTCGGAGTCCAAAACTTAGGATTAAAGGTTGTTACTCGGGGACAGTCAAAATTCTGACTGCAAGTCCGCGGACAAGTTTCGAACCACATCCATCCCCATCACCAAACTCGATGATTAACTCATTGAAACAAAGCCCAAAGGCACGAGGGGAACCACCACTAAGTGTTGGAACATTTGCGCCTCTAGAATGGCGTTTTGATGGGTCCTTGATGTGTGAGGGCGCCTCGACGGGCAACGTGCTGCACGCCGCCGACTGAGCGGCTGGTTTGGGGTGCCGCGCTTTGGCTGACGTAGCAGGAGCTGCAGTGATCCAAATTGTGCAAGGTTTAGTGCGTTGCAGATCTCATGACTAGCCCCATAAATGTTTAGATCATGTCCATGTTAAAAAACTAATGAACAATTGTGTTATTCCCTTTGCAAACGTGACTGTCGCGCATTCTCTTCCACTCCTAGAAACATGGCGTGAGGCGACCAGAAAGCTCCCGCTTAGACTCAGAACCCGCATGCCAAAACAGAAAGCCGTGAACATCAAGTGCAAACCCATCGGGGCACGTTGGAACTGCCTCCACCCGGGGGCCAGTTTCTGACAGAAACAACAACGGGCACTGTGGTCCCCGCAAGAAGACAACAACCATCAACAATCTTGGTGTGCTATCCGTTATGAACTCCATGTGTCATAGGGGCTTAGGTGTCTATGAAGTTGGATACCGAGGATGCTCGATCCTTGTGTGCTGGTGAAGGGGGTGTGTTATGGGATGGGTGTGTGCTGACCTATGGGCATGATGAGGGAATTTCACTCATTGGCGCGAAGCCCGGTGAGTTTGGCTATTGTTTAGAGGAGGCGGCTGCATGTTTTAGCTCTTCAGTACCGTGGGTGATTATTGCAGCATCGTTGGCATTATCTGGCAAATGTTCTCCTGACCTGTGGGGATATGGCAACATCCGGGAGGCGTTTATGAATGTAGTCGGTAATGGGTCCTATAGCGCATATGAACAGTGCAGGTGCTAGTAGGCGGCCTTGTTGGATGCCGATTTCAAGGCTGATGGGGACTGTGAGGTGGCCATTTGTGAGAGCTGAGTTTGTGTATGTGCGTGTAAGATTCTTACCCATTGTATCAATTGTGGGGGGAGACTGAGGTGATTCAGGAATTTGTATAAAAATTCACGGTTGAGGGAGTCGTATGCCTTTTCAAAGTCCATTGCAAGGTAGTAGAGTGGGGTTTTCGGTGGTGATGGATGTCTCGTAGCCGGGTGAGTGTTCAAATCCATATCCCCATTCACTGCAGCCTGCTTCACCACAGTAAATAACCAGACATCCGGACAGCATTTACTGCAACAACGTCCATCATGAGCAGAAAATGCTGGTCTTCCGGGAGGCCAACTTTGACGCGATCCCGGTCGCCATGTGGGCAGTCCCTTTCCATTTAATGCCTCTAATGGAAAGATCCACCTCATCTCGGAGGTTTGCAAAACATGCCCTGCCTACCATGAACACCTTTGCAAGTACCCAAACGGCACAGTCATTGCAATCCGCCACAAGCCTGACCACCTCATTGAGATAAACGTAAAAAAACTGTTCACAGTCCAGGTGTTCCAAGGCCACACCCACCCCCTGCTCCAGGGCCTCCTCCATCTCCATTTTCACGAAGACCCTCTAACCGGCACCAGAAATGGCACCCTTAAGGCAATCACAAAACCCCACTCCCTCAATCCCACCTTCACCGCCATGCCACCCGCTAATTACCTCACCCTCAACCGAACCGATCTTGATCAAATTGTCCATCCACAAGTGTGATCACTGTGGTCACAACCACCTCACTGCCAACCATTCCCTATTCACCTGTGAGCGTCGCTGCCCTGCAGGATTATCAGACCATAGCATCAACGCTGTTGATGCTATGGTCTGATGATTCCCCCCTTGGTCTATAAAAACACGTGTCCTGTTTTCCTGCACACGCACCATCCCACGATCGTCGGAATACAAAGAAATGAAGAAGCTGCTGACTCCAAAACTCAAACCAGGTTAATCGTCAGCTGTGACAGCAACTGCAGAACCAGCCCCACGGGCCCCTCCCCCGGACCACACCACTGAATACCTCATTACAACCCCCGCAGCCAAAGCCACCTCATTCCAAGGCACTGCGAAGACTGCCCTCTCTCCACCGCATGGCATCCCCGTATGCTGGGCAACACACAGCCAGGGTCAGCCCCTACATCCAAGAAGAAGACCAGGAGGCCGTCTCAATCGCAGTCGTGGGATCACCTTGCTTTGACACGGAAGTTCATTCAACACTCTCCCCCCCGTCCATTGCACTCTTTCCCCGCCTGCTTCCCTCACTCCCAATTCCCCTCCTTGCATGCTTCTCACACTCAACATGTTGTCATGGAGCTTTGTATGTTAACCACGGACACACTCTTCAGTGTACTCAAACCAGAACCCCAGTCCATGCTTTTGCTTTACGCCCACTCCTCCCACCCTTCCATTCTTCCCAAACAAGGACAGGTCATGATTTTTTCAAGACAATATGGAATGCAAACCTCAACCCCGTCCCCCCATCTCCCCCATCCCAATCAGCCGCATACACATTAGAACACAAGTCTCTTAGTGGGCATCCCTCCCGCTTCCCACATGGGAGCATTGCACACTGCACACCAGCCTTGCCGATGTCTCACCCAAGCCCCCCCCCCCCCCCCCCCCTCCCCCTCTACATTTCCCCCATCGCTCACACCTCTGCACAGGTACACCCAGACCGGGCCGCTGAGAACATTCCCCGCTCACCGCCCAATTGCTGATAACCCTCTGTATATGTTTTCGTGCGTATGTGCCCTCGGGTGTGCAGCGCATGAGGAATCGGCGGTCGGTGGTGATCCACGCTGATTGCGGAGACACGTGCGCGCCAAGCCTGTCACGTGGCGGCGTTGCTCCCTTGTCTCACGCGCTTCGCCGGCCGTCGACCCTTGCCTGCCCCCGCTAGCAAATCTATTTGTGTCCTTGTGATTTATGTGGCATACTGTGCTCGCTGTGATGCGCGACCTAGATTAGACCCCAACTTGCAAGTTTGTAGGTCTAGTTTAGGTTTCCTACTCTCTGACCTAGTTTTTTACTTCGAAGGTGCGAACGCACCTTTTCTGGGCACACAGGGCAATTTCGCCCTCGCACCTCGTCGAGCGGCGGCGAGCGAAGCTCGCCGCCGATGGGTGAGACTCGACTATCGAGTCTCACCCGTAACAAGGGCAAGTGTTGTTACTAGAGGACTTGTACTACTTTTTCGACTTCGTATTAGGGTTTTTGGACCTCACGTGCTCCACGCTTAACGAAACAAAGCGTCGTTGGTCTCAATCTCTTCGTAGCTTAGTTCTCATGGTATCAGAGCACTTTTCTGGGCCTGAGAAGGGTCAGAGCTGACCGTAGGAGCCGAAGAAAGGGGCGGCCGCCACTTGGACGCCACTTCGGCGAGGGTTGGCGGGCTAGGACAAGGCGGCGAAGCTGCTCCAGGGCTTCGAACCAGCCCTGAGGGGGAGCGCAAGCCCTAGCAGGGCTTCGCGCATGCAAGGGACGCTTGGGACGAAGAGCCGCCGCCGAAAGAAGATCCCACGCCTCATTAAGGCCCTCCCCAAGGTGCCCAACTGCGACTCTAAGGGTGGGCAAAGGGTTTGGGGGGGCGGGATTGCACTTGCAGGACTCCAGGACGTTTCTGGTGGCTTCCCTATAGAGCTTCGGGCACTCGGCAGAAAACTGGGCCCAAAGTGGGCCCGGCAAATTGCTGCCGAAATTTCCTTGGTCCTTTTTAGCACCATCCAGAGCTAGGTAGACCACCGAACCCACTCCACAAGCACCATGAGCGAGGTAGATGGGACAAATGGAGGTGACGGCAGTGGTGGCAACGCTCCTAATGTCACCCTCACTGCTGCCGCAATGGCGCAGCTTGGACTAGGCCAAAAGGAACTGTCTCCCCCGCAGCTTGGGACGAGGGATTACTTGGCATGGAGGGACATCTTCTTGTCCTGGGCAGCAGAACATGGGTTGGAGGAACTTTACATTCGTCCTCCCCCAGATNCAAGCCTACGCTCTGCGCCACTTTCGCTTTGGCGGGCGAGGTGAGGATCCCTCCGACCCACGAAGTGGTGCAGCACGACCGCATGATGCCTGGCGCCACCTGTCCACGCGCCAAGAAGAACAGGGCATGATTCTCGTGGTGACGCTGAGAGATCGCCTGCGCAATCTCTACCCTAAACCAGGCGCGCCGGTTGCTGAATTCTGGGATGAGGCCATGGACATTCGCCGACGACTCTTGGGTCTAGGTGCCTCGTGCTCCGTCCTTGAGTGGCTGGACGTAGTGCTGCTCCACCTCGGCGAGCAGTACAAGGAGTTCCGGCGTGACTTGCTGCGTCGCCACCCAGTCGCTGAGATCGAGCTCATCGACCTCACCTCCGTTTTTGAGGAGCTGCGCAACTACGAAGACATACTGAAGGGCGAGGCTCGAGACATGACAGCGGCACCACCGACAGCATATGCACACCAGGGCTCATCTTCCACTGCTGCTACAGCGAATCAGACATTATTCATCTCCCCGGGAGGATCCTGTAGTGGGGGTCGTGGCTGGTCTGGTGGTGGTGGTCGCGGCCGTGGTCGCGGCCATGGCAACCAGAGGTGCAGCTACTGCAACCAGACTGGGCATTTTTGGCGCCGGTGCCCTTCCCTCCAGAGGCAGATGATGGAGAAACAACAGCAGCAGCAGACACAGCAACAGCAGAGGCAGGTACAGCAGCAGCATCAGCCACTGCAGCAGCTTCCCCCAGTGCAGCACTATGGTGGATATGGGCCACCTGGGGTGCACCCCTACCAACCTGTAGCAGCAGCCACCTTTGGACTGACGCCTTATCATCAGCTTCACCCGTAGCCTCTGCAGCAGATGACGCCACAGCCTGGGCCTTATGGGCTGCCGGTGCCATCGTTCGCCACGGCTCCGGTGCCTGTCCCACGGTGGGCCCAGCGCGTGTACGACGACATGGCGACCCGGCACACTTCCGACATGCAGGAAGTTGTGTCCATCACCTTTCCTCCAGAGACTACTGCAGCTTCCCAGCCAGGTCCGCGCCTTGGGCACACGCACATCACTACATCACATGTCTTGCCCATGCATGAGTGGTTGTTTGATACAGCAGCGTCACATCACATGTCACCTCATCGTCAGTTGTTTGTGTCTCTGTATGCCACTCATGATGTGGAAGGAGTGCGGACAGGCTCAGGGGAGGTGTTGAGGGTGGAGGGCATTGGGACTGTTGCATTGCAAGCACCGGAAGGGGTAATGTGGCTGACTGGGGTTTTGTATGTTCCTCGGCTGAAGGTGAACCTGTTGTCAGGGGGGCAGTTGGATCGCCAATTGGGCATGTCAACGCTGACACAAGCAGAAAAATGCATGCTTTTTGATGCACACGGTGCGTTGTTGGCTGACGGACCCTTGCATACTGACATGCTGTACCGCTTGACCCTGTTCCCAGCATTGCCCTCCAACCGTCCACAGACCCATATCATGACCAAAACAGACCCAAAGCACACTGAGCTCATCCACATAAGACTGGCCCACATCAACACAGAACTGGTTACCGAACTACTGAAGCACCAACCTGCACATGGACTGAGCCCAGACGACTGTCCTCACGGCCTCAAAGCATCTGCCTGTCTGAACTGTCAAGGAGGAAAGGCACACCGACAGAGTTTTCCTTTGTCACAACATGTCAGCGAGGTACCCCTTGAACTGGTGCATGCTGACTTAACTGGACCCATGCCGATCCCCTCAGTCCAGTACGCGTCACTGTACGTTCTCACACTGACAGATGACTACAGCCGCTTCCGCTAGGCGTTCTTGCTCAAAACCAAAGCAGATGCACAACGGGCAATCATGGAGTGGATTCCCCTTGCTGAGCGACAGACTGGGTATTCTCTACGCATCCTCCGTACAGACAGGGGTGGAGAATTTCTAGGTCCACTAGAAACAGACCTAAAGGCTAGAGGCATTGTGCATCAAACTACCGCACCGTATACACCTCAACAAAACGGGGTGGCCGAAAGATGGCATAGAACGTTAGGCGATGCGTTGCGTACCCTGCTGGCAGAGTCTGGCCTGACCTTTGGATTCTGGGAAGAAGCTGTCAAGTATATTACTTGGGTGTGGAACAGAATACCCCAAGGGCCTCTGCCCAGGACCGTCACTCCCTGGGAGAGATGGTTCAAGCAGAAGGCAGATTTACGTCCTGCACGGGTGTGGGGTACAATGGCGTGTGTGTGGCTTGCTGACCCACAACGCAGCCATAAACTCAGTCCACGAGGCAGATGGTGTGTCTTTGTCGGAGTCTCTCATGCCTCGAAGGCATGGAGGTTTTGGGATCCCGTGCAGCATACGTTTCTCGAGAGTCGTGATGCGTCCTTCCTAGAACACATGCCATACAAGGCGTTCAAGGGACTCAAGCATGCACCTGTGCTCACTGTTCCTGAACGATACCCTGAGTACGTGAGTGTCCCCATCTTTGTCCCCACCACACAACCTAAGGTTACACGACCGTCGAGAGAGCACAAGGTCACGGCCCAAGACACACCGGTCCCTACTGACTTGCTTACACCGGCTGACCTTGCAAGCACCAGTGCAGACTCCACAGGGTCGCCACCTGGTCTGACCCCAGTACAAAACAGATCTGTCCAGCCTGATCCAGTCCGTCGCTCACAGCGGAACGTGGCCAGGGTGAATTACAGACAGTTTTATCATACAGCTGGTCCCACACAACCTGTGACTGTCCACCC
>SZWC01009430.1:93387-106882 GCA_023375785.1 Penium margaritaceum
ATACGCCACTCAATGACCATTCTGTTTGAGAACTACATTGAGAGCTAATACCAATGCATCATATTGCACCTTCCACGGTAATGAGGGATCTCGAAGAATTAAGACGGGTGTTGTAGACATAACTTATTTGACTTTGAGAAAAACTCTTAGAGTCAGCTGTCCATTCCCAATGCATATCTTTTTGGCTAAGCCTTGTTAGTAGAGCTACCAAGGTTGCATAAACTGTAGCAAGTAGTTTACGAGGTGAAGGAAAGACCTAATGTGTCCAACGTTTCTTGGGTGCGTCCAATCCACCACGTATGGGCCTTTTTGTGGGTTGACACAGATACCATACTTGCGGACTATCTATCCAAGGTATTCGAGCTCATCTTGTGTAAATTTGTACCTGCTCGGTTTCACATAGAACTTCTATCCCCAAAGGATTGCAAAGACTTTGCATGGATTTCTTATGTGCACTTCTAATGATTGATAGAACGCTAGGATGTTTTCTAGGTAAATCAAGATAAACTGATCAAGTTGTTTGGCCAACGTCCCATTCATTTCTCCTTGGAAGGTTTTTGCAACGTTCATAAGCCCGACGAACAAAACCGGGAACTGATTATGTCCCATGTGCGCTTAAAACAATGCTTTAGGCATGTCTTCCTCTCTGATGCGGATTTTATGGTACCCTTAAGACAAATCCAAGAACACAAATACTCTTGTGCCTTGGATTTGATGGAATAGGACTTCAATCCATGGTAAGGGTAATTGATGTTTCACCGTCAGGTTGTTCAACGCCTGTAGTCAATGCGCATACGTAAGCCACCATCCTTTTTGTTGAAAAAAGGGATCGGAGCATTGTATGATGAGCTATTTGGCTCGATCCAGATTTTCACAAGGTACTCTATGATTTGGCGTTTGGCATCTCATCTTTTTATCGGACTAGAGCCATACATGGGTCTCAACAGAGGAGTTTCCTCCAGTTGTAGTGGAATTATGTGGCCCATGTGTTGTTCTGGTAGATGCCTAGCCGGTGCATCTTGGAATACATATGAGACCTTTGCTTGTAGACATTTGATCTCTTGTGGCGTGCTTTCATTCACCGTTTCCTCCACTTTCTCTAGCTAAACCAAAGGTTATAGTTAACCTTGTTGAATATGTCTCTTGACTCGCATCGCAGACTGGATGGCATGGACATTAGGTCGGTCTTATGACAGTTATTCACTTACAAGGAAAAAAACAATGCTGTCATTTTTGAGGGATCAAGCGCTTTGATTCAATATTCATTAGACCCTTGTCTTTCCAGAGACAGGGATCGCCTAGCACAACGTTGAACAGATCAATAAAGCTTAGCACCTTCAATGTGACACTTTGTGTGTATCCTTGAATTCAAATTCTTGCTTCGCATGTATCAATCACAAGTATCGTATGGTTTTCACCAACAAAAACTGTGCTCATCTGTCGAGTCAAGGCAAGGCTAACAAAGAAGTCATTTTCTCTAATGTCAACGTGCACATTCATGACAGCAGGAGCTATGTGACCTTTGAAGTGCATCATCCTGTTGTCTCCACTCTTTCAAGGGAACAGGCTCGATGACCGCAAGTTGAAATTGTGGTAGATATGGAATTGGTACGGTGGGCACCGCAACTCTCATAAACCACCCACTTGTCAACATCTTGTGTCTACGTGTGAATTCCGTTGGTGCCTTTTTGTCTTCAAATTGGACTAGGTTGAAATCTTTGAGTAAAGGTATTGCGAGAGTAACTAAGCTCATCGCTTTGAAAGTGTTACCTTCAATCACTGCGTCACATAATTCTTGCACAGTGGTAAGTGTCGTCATCACTAAGTATGTTTGATCATGCATATCTTCTGAGCTATAAGGTTTATTGGGCAATGTTGGTCAGCAATTGTAGAATAAGGTTCAATGAGAGGAGAGAGAAAAACAAATGAATTTGAACTCGTCAAAATTTCAAAGTGTTTTCTATGCTTGTCTGAAAACATGCTCCCACAATTGTGATCCAATTAAACCCCTGAGTCCCTACTAACATCACTCAGGGTGGTGAAAACCCGCATTGTGGCATTGTCTCTTTGACGGTTGTGTCCTGGCCATGACCATCGCTTTTTCTATGACCCTGTCCATGGCCACCTCCTACACCATCACATGGTGGTGCAGCTGCAGCTAGTACTTTGTCCTCTTGCCCGACATCGACGGTCTTGGGCCAGTCTACCTTGAAGGACATGGGCTAGAGGCAGTTGTGGTAGAGGCCTTTTTGGAAGGTCATGTTGCAACACTCATACGCCACGTGTATATTGTCATTTTTGCAACCGTGCTTGTGCTTTGGTCCCATCTATCCGCAAATCTTCTTGACTAGGGGGTATGCAAGGTGCTTGCCTTTAGCCCCAACCCACTACCCGGCTGTCACTCAAGCCCCCTAAGCGTCCATGTGTATGTTTTGGGCTTGCTGTGCACGTGCCTTTGGCCGTGCATATAAGAACTGATTCGGGTTCACCTAATTCACGTCACTCATAGTTATGTAGCGCTCTCCAACTTGTCCAAGCCTTGTCCAATTCTATTGTGGTGGTCTTGTCCTTGAGCTTCTTATGAGCAAGACCGTCACGCAAGTACTCTAGCACTAAGCAGTTTAGGTACTTGAAGGTCTGAGTTCCATTGTCCTCGATGAAGCTTTTGGCTTTCTCCAAGAGTGTGGTGAACTCACTCAAGTAGGCCTCAGGTGAGGTACCCATCTGCTTGAAGTCCTTGATTTTCTTAGAAGGTGCACGGTTCCTCCTTGTCCTGAGTGCATTTCTTGCACATGAAAGCACAGAAAGCCTTCCATGACATGGGTTGCCACTCTACGTGAGGCTTCTCCGTACCCCACTCCTTGATCACATACTTGAAGAACTTGAATTCAAGTCGCGTCATAGCAAGGTCTTCTCACTGACCAAGTGGAGCCTTGTAGACATGTAGAACGTGCTCCTTGTAAGTTAGCCTGTTGATCATGTTCGCGCCATTCCAAAAGATCTCGACACCATGGAGGAAGGACATGTTCACGTCCGGCCCCTTTGTTGTCAAGGCAAGCAAGTCTCAGCTGCCACTAGCGGTGGCATCAGTACTTGGGGCATGTTGCACTAATCAAAGATCTTCACACTTTTGTATCCATACATAGGTCACGCTCTGCAATACCTTGATTAGGTCATCGCATCCACGGCCTCATAAGCAGCCAATTGTCGCAGCTTGCGATTACGATCGAGGTCCATGATGCTTTAGGCGACATGGGCTAGAATGTAGGCAAACACGATCCTCAACTTTTATGTCGTCAAAGAATCAATGATATCCCCAAGAGCTTTGCATTGTTAGTGCACCTTTACCTAGTGAAAGAGGGTACAGATTACAAGCACGCCTCTAAGGAGTCCCACCTTTCAAAGGAAGCTGACATAAGGGATAAAGCTCGAGTGGGTGTACGTCTGTCCCATCGTAGCCATGTTGTAGAAAGGGAGATCTGCCCCCACTACTCTAGGTGACGTCATATCCCTCTATCGATGCTAATCCTGAATCATCCCACTGCCTGAGTGACCAACTCAATAAGCTTCCAACAATCGACACAAATCTCCCTTACTACTGCATTTTCTGGCTTGTGCTCACAAGAACTTTCCACATGAATGTTTTTTATGCCTTTGCTACTGTCAGCGGCTTCTTGCGATTCGGTGGAAGTCTTCCCCTTTCAAGCAACCGACTCAAGTTCACCACATAAAAATGGCAATGATCACAATCCTCGTTGCCTTTGACATCATCAACATTGTGCTCTTCATCACGGTCCATGTTCAGGTGGTCCTCCTCGAGCGTGTCCTCCGTCTCATGGGTGTCGCCCAAGTGTACGTCAACATGCTCATAGAGTAATATTTTGGCTTCCGTAACATTCTCGGTGTCGTTTAGTTGTGCGCAGATTGCCTTTGGAGGTAAGGTTGCTGTTGCTTTTGCAACCCTGCTCGTGATATCTTCGTAGTTGCACCGGGGGAGTCCGTGCTGCTTGATCGAAGTGCGAAGATGAACTGGCTGGCAAACCCGTACGCCGATTCACGTCACCTATGAAATGTTATATGCATGGTCTGAGTAACCTAGCAAGTATCCTAGGGAAAGACCCAGGTTTTCTAGTTTAATAGGGGGGATTTTTGGTGTATGGTAGTACCCCGCGGTGACCTTAGGCCACGTTGAACACTCACCTTACTGATGCAGGTGAGTGACCGGAGAGAGATGGCTCAGCTGGTGGCCTTGCAGTGGTGACGTGGCTGCACAACAACCCACTCCTTGATTCATGTGGCCACAAACCATTGTGTGGGCCCTCATGAGCCGCCTGCGCATGCTTGGTGATGTTGCCTGCCAAGCCGGGTGCTCATCCAAACTTGTTCTTTTCCGGTCTCTTTGCATGCTTGACAGATTGTTTTCCTGACCTGAGGACAGGTGGGTACGATCACCCAGAGCTCAAGGTTAGCAAGCTAGAGCGAGCTCACTGCTCGCTTGCTCGCTACCCCTCACGTAGCACTTTGCATGGCTATTGCTCTCACACTTGTAACTTCCAAGCTTTCTAACTCCCGTTAAGCATCCATGGCTTCTTTTGGCCTCTCCCATCTATTGCACCTGCCTGCTGCTTTTTTATAGTCCAGCTAGACTTCCTACTAGTATCAGAGCGTTCTTTACGGGAGTAGGATGGGGGACTCTTCTGGCGACCTCAGTCGAGGGCTAAAACTTTGGCGGTCACTCTTGACGTCACGAAGGGGTTCACTCCATGTGCCATCTTCTCTGCACAATCAAGGGAGCAGCTGGCACATCTTCTCTAGACTGCCACGTCCTACCGCTGCTTCCGCTCTCCATTGTTTGTGGCGGTCAATAGCTAATGCAGATAGCCTCATTGGTGCATTCGACCAATGTTGACGTCGGTTCCGTCAGTCAGCTGGGGGTCTAGCCACAACTGACGGTGACAGCCAGCCATCACTGCACGTATCAACCGTCGTAACACGCTTCAGCAAACTGGTGAGCTGTCACATTCTCCGCGTCAGCCGCACTCCCATTCTGGCTTGCAGCACCTGCATTACCTGCGGCTATTGAGCGGCACCAGTAGCAGCCGCTGGGCAAACCAGCCCTAAACCTGCACCTGCAGCAGAGCTATCGTCGACGTCCATAATCTTACGGCCAAATGCTGTAGAGCGCACTGCGACAGCTTTAGCAATTGCTGTGGCCAGGCCATCCTCGGTGATCAATCTAAGCACAACCGAGCATGCTATAGCAGCAACAGCCGTGACGGACGCAGATACACCTTCTTAGCTGTAGCAACAGCACCACCTCAGTGGTGCTAACAGCAACATGTTGCTGTTAGGAAGACACTGGGCCCGGAGACATCCGTGAGCACTACGAGGATCAACCTGCGCACCAACGGCACTCCAGTGAGTCCTGCGTGGCCGAGGTCACCGCATCCTCAACCTCACGTGCGGCAAAACGTCTAGTAGCGCCTCTTATCCACATTCTCTTGGTGGGGTTCAGCGGCATGTCACCTTTGAGGCGGATGCTACTGCCGCAAACTTGCACGCTCTGTTGCACTAGGACACTCTTGACCTCTCTCTAATGCTCACATGTGCTGCCACAACTGTTATAGAAGCTACGCTGAACTGCCACCACATTTGCCGCTGTAGCTCACGCATCTCACGCCCCCACCTCCACTTCGGCAGGGCAGGCAATGGAGTCGTATACCGAGGCAGCAGTCATAGCTGGGCCTATTGCTGCAACAGCTGCAGATCTAGGCACATACATTGCTGCATCTGTTGTCGCCTCTACAACAGCCTCTGTAGCAACTGCTATCTCTTCCGCCGCATCGGCCATACGCAGCTCCACAGCTACTACCCTCACATCGGCCGCCACTAGCCTCATCACGGCTGATTTCTCTGTCGCTACTTCAATCACAACCATGGGGGTGGCTCTTACCAGTGGTGCTCTAGCCCTAGTGTGGTCCTAGTTGCATCCATAGTGTCTTTCCTCTCTACTGCTGCAGCTTCTGCTATTCCTGCACTTCTTGCCCTTCTCCACCACCCATCACCTCCTACCATTGCGTGAGAGCTCTCTTTGCATCTGCTTCTTCTCTTGGTTCTCCGGCTCTCCCTTTTGTGTGATGGCTTGCGTGTCTTACCGGGGTCGGGTTGTCCTACAGCATAGCTCCAACGTCCTTTGGGAATTCCCAGATTTCCCAGGCCCACCGGGGCTGGGGAAACTCTGCCAAAAACATTCTGGCAGGATCTCGCCGTCATCACCATGCCTCGTGACGACGAATCAGTCATAGCTGACTTGAAGCACCAGTTGAACCTCGCTCACGAGGCTGAACAAGAAGCTGAAAATTTCCTCAAAGTGGCGAATGATTATCGTGCAACCTTTTGCTGATGAGGTCACCGCCATTGTGCTTAAGTGCCTCCATGCTACGTCAGTCCCATCCGCTGCTGCAACTGGTGGCATCCACTCTATCCGCTGCTAGCACTACTGCCGCAAACGCCGCTGAAACTTCATCTACCACAAACACCGCTGTCTTGGTTGTGCTGGACTAAAAAAACGCAGTAGGCAGATGCAAAAGAGTAGAGATGTAAAAAGAAGCCATGGATGCTTCACGAGAGTCAGAAAATTTGGAAGATGGAAGTGAGTATCAACCATGCGAAGTGCTACATGAGGGGTAGCGAGCGAGGGAGCAGCGAGATCACTTTATCTCGCTACCCTCAAGCTTTGGTTGACTGAACCACCTGTCTACAAGTCAAGAAAATAATCCATCAAGCATGCCAAGAGACCGGTAAAGAACAAGTTTGGATGAGCACCCGGCTTGGCTGGCAACATCACCAAGCATGAGCAGGCGGCACAACTAATTTGTCTTGGTCTCTTGGACCAAGAAAAAGGTCTTTGGCCACGTGAGTCAAGAAGTGCATAGTCATGCAGCAACGTCGCCACGGGAAGGCCACTAGCTGAGCCATCTCTCTCTGGTCACTCACCTGCATCAGTGTGGTGAGTGTGCAACAATGCTATAGGTCACCATGTGGTACTGTCACAGACCAACACTCCCCCATGACTCACTGCCGACACAGACTCATACACACACTCACAACACCAACATCACAAGGCGTGATGGAAGACAGAACTGTACACAAGCAAGGGCATGGCACATCAACCGGGAGCACCAGAAGGGAAAAGCAACCCAACGGAGTGAACTACAATCTTGAAGACATGGCCTCTCAGTGCCTTTGTGAGGAAGTTAGCCGTTGCTGTCGGGTGTCAACCCAGACAATGTGGACGTCACCTTCAGCCACACGCTCACACATAATATGATGTTGCACATTGATATGCTTTGTGTGCTTGTAATCCATTCCGTCATGCTCATCAATGGATTTCATGCTTTGATTTTCACAGCGTAAAGTGATGTTGCGGATGTGAACACGTAGCTGTTATAGCAATCGACACAGCCACACACTCTCACAGGTGCTTGCGCCCAGCACAACATACCCGGCTTCACTGGAGCTACGTGCCACACAACCCTGCTTGCGACTTTTCCACGAGATAGGTGTCCCAGCGACGGAAAAGACAAAGCTAGTGTGACTGCGAGCATCTATATCATGCGCCCAGCCACTGTCAGTGTAGCCATCGACAACCACTGATGGCTATGCCCGGTAGCAAAGACGGACTCGTGGAGAAGAGAGCACATACCCTGACGATATGCAACACTACCTCCATGTGTGGTTCCCTCTAGCACTGGGAGAACAGACTAAGAAAGTTCATAGCAAAGGCGACATCTGATCTTGTGGTCGTAGCTAGGTACATTAAGGACCCTATGACACGTAGGTAGGCAGTTACATTCACCGGCTCCCCCAGCTTCAATACAACCAGAGTTTTGAGCAGCCTCTCCCGAACAGGGAGGCAAAGCATTCTCACAGGCTCTTGACGTATGCTGCCTGGTGAACGTGAAGGACATGACGAGCACGATCAGACTCAAGCTCCATGCTGAGAAAGACACGTGTTGGACCCAAGTCTTTCATCTTGTATGTAGACTGCAACACAATCTTCACAGATGACACTACCTCCTGATGCGGGGAATCAATCAGCAAGTCATTGACGTAGACGAGGATGGCGGAAAACGATGTAGACCGTGGTATGTTAAAGAGGGAAGGATCCACTGTGCTACGTTGGTACCCCCCACATTTCAGGGGTGGAGGTGATCTCTTGGTTTCAACACTATGGTTGCTGCTTGAGGCCATGGAGGGCCTTTTGTAGTCTCCAAACTTAGTCACTACCATCCAAGAACCTTGAGGGCTGCACCATGTAGATTTTCTCATCAAGTCGTCCACGTAGGAAAGCGTTTTTCACGTCCATTTGCTCAAGCTCCCAATCATGGTGTGCTACAAGACTCAAGTTGGCGCGAGTTGTAATGTATCATTCGACAAGAGTGAATGTCTCATCAAAGTCAATCTGAAGGACTTCAAAGAAACCCTTGGCAGTGAGACGTGCCTTGTACTTGTCAAGTGTATCGTTTGGTTTGTATTTCCAATGAAAGATCCAACGGTCGTCGATGGCCTTACGACCGGGCGGTAGATAGACCATCTCATATACAGTATGATCGTCTAGAGGTCGGAGCTCATCCCGCATGGCAACCTCCTACTATGAGTCGGGCGTTGCACATTCCTGTCAAACTGTGGTTGGATCAGGCGACGAGGGTATGGCAACAATGATTGCGTGGCACTCACCAATGCTGCCAAGGATGGCGACGTCAAGTGCTCGCTCATGTTCCATCCTAAGCAGTGTATATCCAAGGCCAGAGCTAGGGTGGACAACCCCTGTCGCCAAGGCATCCATGCCAGTCAGCAACGCTGGTGACCACGCGGATTGGGACTGAGAAGGATGGGTAGAAGGTTTACATACACTGGTGGATAGCGTGAGAAGTACGCAAAGGCGCCAGCCATGATCCTCCCTGTCCTGCACCCATCTCCTAACGGTGAGATGGGTGCAGGACAGGGAGGATTTCCAGACGGCGGCAGGTTAGGGGCAGACTGATTGGGCATGACAGGAGAGTGCGGAATGGATGGGGTCGCAGAGGAGTGTGCAGGGGACACGGACGCCCACAGGATAGGAGAGGTCACATCAGGAAATGCTCGAGCGCCAGGCAAGCCTGATGACACAGATGACAAGGACAGTGAGGATGATGTGGACATGGTGGCATGCGCTATAGGACGCTCAGAGGGTAAAAGCTACTGGAAATACACAAAAACATGGAATGTAGAAACAGTAGGGAACATAGAGACAGTAAGGACCGTAGGGCCAACATCCCATTGCAATCGACAGAGCGCTAGAAAGGAGGTCAAGGGAAAACTGAGGTCACGGAGAAAGACACAAAGAACAAGGCATTACGGAACTCAATGACACGCGGGCGCTCAGGGTTCAAAAAAGCGCCAGGCCTTGGATTGGGCAGAGACACCCAAGAAGGGGCCAAGACAAACATTCGGGGAGATTTTCCCATTGTAGAGATCTTTGGACAGCCAGACAGATGTAACGCTTCCCCAGACCTGAGCAAGGCGGAGGTAGGCACGAATGCCACACAAGCGTTCAAAAGGAGTGACAGTGCAAGGGAGAATTCCGTGTGGGACATGGTTCTAGACCCAGGTCATGCAGCTCATGGCCTCCAAGGGGAACAAAAGAAGGGAGACCAGACTCGGAAAAGAGGGTGCGAGCACCATCGGCAAGTGTCCAATTCCAAAGTTCTGAAACTCCGTTCCGTTGGGGTGTGTAGGGAGCCAATGTCTCAAGACACACCTCTTTGCACTCAAGGAACCAGGCAGTGCGGCCGAGGAACTCACCACCATGGCCACTACAGAAAACTGCAACGAGTGCTGATATGAGCGTTCAGCTTGCACCAGCCATGACTCAATGACTGCACGGACATCGCTCTTCTGACGAAAAGCGAAGACCCAGTGAAACTGGGAGAAGTCATTTGTAAGACAAAGAACGAACCAACCGACACCCCCAAGGAACTTCTAGAGAAGAGGACCCATCACGTCAGCATGGACGAGGTCAAGGGGATGGGAGGATTGGGAATCAGTAGGCGCAAAAGGAGATCGATGCATTTTTCCTTGGGCACAGTCAAGACTGTCACAGGGGCAGGGCGAAGGAAAGGTGGATGGAGAGAGGGCAACAACGAGTTGGAGCTTGAGCATTCTAGTAATGACATGAGTGTGCACATGGCCAAGATGACGATGCAAGAGTTGAACAGCGTTAGGGGAGCGAGGGGCGTGACATGAACGAGGTAGGAATAAACAGAGGTGACACAAGGGACAAAGAGAGGAGTGTATTAATGCTTGTCACATTTTACACCTCACAAAACAATGCTAGTGGAAGGACAAAGACCCGGCTTGTTTTGGCCTCTCCCGTCTCTTGCACTTGCTTGCTGCGTTTGTCTAGTCCAATAGGACCAAGACAGCGGTATTTGCGGCAAATGAAGTGTCATCGGTGTTTGCAGAAACTATGCTAGTAGCGAATGAAGTGGATGCAGTACCTGCACTGGTGCCAGCATTTTTAGTAGCAAATGGGATTGACGCAACAGGAAGGCGCTTAAGTACAATGGCTGCAACCTTAACAGCAAAGGCTGTGCGATCATCTTCAACCTCTTGCTAAGCCTCACGGGCGAGGTTCAGCTAGCACTATAGGTCAGCTATGTCTGACTCGTCGTCACTAGGTGTGGTGACGACGACAAGATCCTACCGGAAATCGTAGTGTAGTTTCTCAAGCCCCTACGGCCGTGGCAAAATTAACAGTGTCCAAGGCACATTGGAGTTGTGCTTAAGGACAAACCCACCTTGGGTACACATGCAAGCCACCACATAGAAGGGTGAGGTAGGGAACCAACAGAAGAGGCAGATGCAAAAAGAGCCCTTACGCGATAGTAGGAGGTGAGGAGAAGGGCAAGAAGCAGAGGAACAACGGCTGTTGTAGCAGTAGAGAGGACATATACTACGAACGCAACTAGGAACACTAGGTCTAGAGCACCAGCAATTAGAGCCACCTCCATTGTGGTGATGGTAGTAGTGATGGAGGAAGGAGCTGTGACGAGGCTGGTGGTGGCCAATGGTGTAGAAGAAGATGATGTGACTGCAGTAGCTATGGAGGTCCGGATGGCCGATGCAGCGGAAGAGAAAGCAGTTGCTCCAAAGGTTGTTGCAAAGGTGGTAGCGGATGCATGTGCAGAGGCTGGAAAACTCCTACACCAATTTATGTAATCTATGAAACATTATGTGCATGGTCTAACTGAGTCTAACAAGAATCCTAAGGGTACCCAAGGTTTTGAAATTTAATGGTGGAGATATCCCTCCCTCTCGCGCATTCTTCAACAAACTCCTCACCTGTTCAACTAGATCTTTGACGTCTCTTTACCATTCTCAGCAAGGACTGTTACATCGCGTCCCTTATGACCTACAATCCCACACACTTTGGTAAAGGGGGTTTCTCCATTCCCTCATGTTGTGATGTGAGTCATCCCTATCTTTTTGTACAGCTTACTTTGACCACTCGCATGTGTCCATGCTCGTGTAGATCCCTCATGCAGACCCAGCTGGCACCGGAGCATAGACGGGTGGTGGCTCTACCCACCAGCAGCTTCTAGATAGTTGTCACGACGTCCCGTGTTCTTGTTGGGATGCTCAATAGTTTTCCTGTAGTCGCTAGAGCTTTCTCGATGGACTGGCTTTTGAGCTTGATTTGCATGTTTTGCCTTGTCTGTCCCTTGATTGATTCTTGACCTGTGCGTGTGACCAGCCGTAGCGTATGAATCAAGACTTTCCATGTCTAGGTTCAGACAGTTTTCCTTTTGGATGCTTGGGCGCAGAGTTACAGCCAAAACAGTGGTTTTGGGCCGGTTTCAGGAAAAACTCACACTGTCGCGTGCGTCACCCGCTGAGCGCAGTGGCAGGTATTCATGCAATGTTCTTGTCAGTTTTCATTTCTCACTACATTAGTGAGCTATTGGAGCTTATGAGAATTTGCGTGTCTCCCTAGCCTGACGCTTGTTGTTTCTTGCATTTGCTTGCCTACTAGTGCGCCAATTGACATGATAGTGTCGCCACGTCAGCACCAGTCAGGTTTGGAAGCTTCCTAGCAATTCTCTAGCTCCCACACACGTTGACAAAGGAAACTTCTCCATTCCCTTAATCATTGGTAAATTACACAATGTGTCTTGACAGCGGAATGTAGTTGGGCTGTGTGAGGCATCTAAATTCAATTCTTGGTAGGGACCATCACTGCACATCCGCCCATGCATATCATTGTGCAACAAGCACACTAGCCTGCAGTCTAACAGTAGGGACAAGTTATGCATGAAAAGCTGGTTGCCGTTGAGGAGGGTGGTGTTTATAAGTAGATGAAGCTCTCCATTGGTTGAAATGACATAGCTGGTAGAATCATTGAAATGCCATAGCCTCTTCTTCCTCTTGAGGAGTTATGAGTCTACGGTCACAGTCACTCGTGATCGACGAGTTTCATCGATTGCAGGACAAGATACGCCAGCAGCGGCAGCTGCAGTTCGACGCATTGCATGAGTTCGCGGAGCTACTGCGGGGTCGTTCAGCGGCCTCACAGAAGCCACCAGGAGGATCTTCTACAGCTCCACCATCCGTTCCGCAATGTACATCCCACACAACACCGGGATCTCAGCACCCCTCATCACAGGTTGACACTTGGGATAAGGAGGAAGAGGATGAGGGGTGTTGAGCGACCTTCTTGCGGTCAAGATAAGGCACGTCGTTCAGCAGCGTTCACTTTTGGTGGCGTCTCTGACAGTAGTGGGCTCCCTATACCCCGTCCACCATCTCCCGAGCCTGAGGTTGTCCACATCACAAAGCTACAACCGAAGGAATTTGAGACAGCTCCAGCCCGTTATGACAGCGACGAGGGCTTTGATTGCTGGGAGACCTTATTTCAGGTGTGGGCCGACTTTGAGGGCGTCTGGCTTTACTAACACCGCTAGTACCAGACTTGCAACGCTTACCAGATCCAGACAGTAGCAAGAGCGATGTACAGTCTCCTTTATGCCATGTAGCGAGAGACGGTGATCAACTTCCGACCCTTCCTTGGTGAGACCGGGACCAGGACTGGAGCAGACCTGCGCCAAGGCTGGGAGCTAGCCCTGACACTTCTCGCTGCAAAGACTCATGCCAGAAGGGCGGCCCGACTATGTGAGTTTCACTCCCTTTGTGAGGGTCCCACGGAGCTTGCAGCTCACTACTAGAGGCTTGCAATGCGCCTTTACACGTGCCTTGGGACCGGTGGCGGGATGCAGTTGTGGGTACGCGACACCACCATGATGGGGGCACACTTGGACCACGTGAATCTCTTTATTGGCATCGATCATGTGGCTCTGTCTGAGCTGTCACAGTCACTACAGCTGCTTCCTTGGGCCAATTGCTACTTCCTCTAGGCCACATCGGCTCATGAGGCTACCATCGCCCCACGCCCCCC
>SZWC01009431.1:27609-42793 GCA_023375785.1 Penium margaritaceum
GGGGGGGGGGGGGATGGGACTGGCATTGCCAAATGGCTTTGGAAGGAACTCCATCACCATGTGGCAAAGCACCACAAGCACAGACACCATCACGAATACAACCAAGCCAAGAAACCCAGTAAGAGATTCGGAATGCACATCCTTTCAAGACCGTTCAAACTGCCCTCACTCATCTTCTCCTTGTGCTGCAGTAGATACAGAAGCCACAACTTCTCGCTCAGCTTCACCATCCACAGGTACAACATCTCCCACAGCTGCTGTAGAAACCACCTTTGTAGAGAAAAAAATTGCATTGCGGGCTTCAAAATGCATGGATGTTGGACGTGTTCTTAATGCTTCCAATCCAGCAGCAGTGTCCCTTGGGCCATTCATGGTTAGGGCAGAAAATGTGGCCACTCAAGTGGCCACATTTTGCGCTTGCAATGGCAGCTGCGGCTGCCATTACAAGCGCTGCAGCAAATCCACCACAGACATGTGGTGGATTCTGCTGTCACGTCACTTTGCACTTCCACTATCCAGGCCTTTCCACAATGCATCATGTCACAGCCCTCATCTCCAGCATTGCAGCCACTGCCTATCTCGATGTAGTGGTTCTGACAGGCTAGTTTTGTTTGATGTCTCAGCCTACTCAATCGTGTCCATCCTTGCAGAGTCAGCTGCAGCTGCTGTTTCTCCACTCCTCTCTTCAACCTTGGCACCTAGAGCTCCTAATGGGGAGCTCACTAATCAGCTGCAATATCTCCATACCGTTGTCTCTCCTCTTTCATCATCTTCCCTCCTTCCCTGTATTACTTCGTCTTATGTTTGGTGAACTTGCTTTGGTTTTGTCCTCCTTGTAGCATGTATGGCCAATTGCCTCACCCGTGAAACTGTGTATCAACAAGTGTATTCGGAAGTGAACAAACTAATGAACATGGACTGTTCACAGAAACTGCTAGATATCACATAGAGCCCATTATAACTTTCGGACCATACAAGGAATGTACATCTGGGCTTTGTTGACATGCATTCATGTGGATTTTTTGAGAAACATTTTTGCATAAAAAATCACTGTTTGATACACTGATCTTCAAGTGTGTGAATTTGGGGCGATTACTCATAACTTTCTTGTAGCCTGGAAACCACCTGTCTTCAGACCATGTTGTATTCTTCCGCTCACAAGGGCAATGGAAAATTTGCTGAAATACTCTTGGCAGAGCAGTCATTTTTTCCTCATGAATTTCAATTGCGAGGTGTATGCTGAGATCCGAGCTGAGTTGCAGGGTGCGCATCAACAGCAGCATGAAGCCAAGGAATACCTCTACAAGGAAGAGGGTGATCAAAACACATTTGCTGACCATATCACTAACCTGGACATAACTGATTTTCATCCAGTCTTAAATGTTTTCTTCTGCAGCCTCCGCTGCTCTTGGATCTACTGCTATGTCTTCTGCCACAACCTCTTCCACAGTTACCTTGTCCACAGTTTCCATACTCTTCCTTGAATGTCGTGCCCTTAGCCCAAACTCCCACTCTTGATGGATGAGGGTGCCAGAAAATGAAAAAAATAGGTTGCTCGATAAAAATCATCTGGCATGAGAGGATGTTTCACAGGCTCCAACGCACTTTACGGAACTCAATTTAGAGTCTGTTTGAGTGAGATATAGATTTCCAACGTTTGGAGATCATGGGTCGGGTTCAAGTGATGACCTGAGCACTTTGAGCTCAAAAGGCGGAAAGATTATTGGCCAGGACGGCTGAGAGCGGCCTTCAAGGAGAAAATCCGGCTGGAGGACCTCCAAGATAATTCAAGGAAGATGCAGACCACGATTGTTGGTCGTCCAAGTCGTGTGAGACATAATTCTCATGTGTGACAAGGTGACTGCCGCTTATCCCGCTAGGCTAGGATAGTGTTCTAGAGGGTAGACTTTGACAGAGTGTATCTCAGTGCTCCCGTGGCCAAATGAGGCATATGAGGGCTTGTTAGAAAACTGTGACGGTATAATTTCTCATTCAAGAGTTGATTCAGACATTCAAGTTCTCTGCAAACCTACATTTTCTTCTGTAACTTCTATCTGTGCAACCTACAACTCCCTCTCACAAACAGTTGGTCCTACCTAGGCAGCTCTTCATGAGCCTGATCACCTCCCTGAGGGCTGCCCAAGTTTCCATCACTGGTATCAGAGCTAGAACAAGGTTTCGTCTCATCATTGAGGCATTCCTTGCTCACTGTTGTGTGAGAGAGTTGTTTGGGGGCTGAACATTGCACTACCATGGCAACATCTGCTTCTGTGGTGGCCGGCGTCAACATCGCCAAGTTCGAAGATAAGAACTTCTTCAACTGGAGCAACAACATGAAGATGGTGCTGATAGAGAAGGGGCTCTGGAACCATGTGAGTGAGGAGGAACCAGCTCAGTCCTCTTTCTCACCTTGTGAGGCCCATACCCACCACGAGAAGCGTGACCGCGTCCTCGCCACCATCTACCTCTACCTCACCGAATGGAAACAACTCCTTGTCTGTGGCATTCTCAAGCCTAAGGAGGTTTGGAAGAAGCTTGACTCTACTTACGCATCCAATTCCATCCTCATGAACATGCATCTACGTCATCACTTTCACACTATGAAAGTGAATGAGTCTGGATCCATGATTGATTACATCAACATGATGAAGTCTCTTGCTGACCGGCTTTCTGCAATTGAGGACCCTGTTAAGGAATGTGTGCTCATGCTAACCATCCTCTCTGGCCTTTCTATCAGCTACACTCCTCTCATTGTTGCCTTGGAACAGCGTGGCGACAAGCTCTCCCTCAACGATGTGGAGGAGAGCTTGTTGTTTGAGGAGGAGCAGCACAACGGAGTGGAGGGCGTAAGCGGATTAGACTTTGCTCTCATCACCAAATCTGGTAATGGGGGTGGTGCTGCACCAACCAGGAGCAACGGCGGAGGAGGAAAGAGGAAGGGAAACTGCCACTACTGTAAGAAGCCAGGCCATTGGGAGCGTGAATGCCGGAAGAAGGCGGACCTTGCAGCTGCGGTGAGAGCGAAAAAGCAGTCCGACGCTTCCGTCAATGCAGCAGATTGAGAGAGTGGATTTGTGACAACCATGAGGGTCCTCCACGTCTCCGACACCACAGCCTTATTCTGCATCATCAACTCAGGAGCCATGCGGCACATGACGTGTTGCCAGGAGTGGTTTATAGTCCACACCGCCAATAAGCCCCGTTGGGTGTACATCGGGGACAATCATGTACAAATGGCGGTTGGGGAGGGTGAGATTGTGTTTTGTGCTTCTATTGAGGGCAAGCACGTGGAACATTGTGTGAAGGGGGTGCTCCATGTTCTGGGGCCGGCAGATAACCTCCTCTCTGTCTCATCTCTCATCTCCGAAGGCATGTAGGTTTGCTTTGAAAATGGTGGCTGCAACATCTTTGCCCGTGCAGGCAGTGTGCTTGCAAAAGCGGACAAGGAGGACATACTCGGCCATCTCCATGTGGCATCGGAGAAGGAAGCTGACTTTGAGTTGGCTGCAAGAGAGGGAAAACACGACATCGGCCTGTGGCACCGCTGGCTTGGTCACCTTGGCTTTAGCGCCATCATCTCCATGCAACAGATGGTTCGCGGCCTGGAGCTCAAGGGGGTGAAGCAGCATGGTGCATCGGCTTGTGATAGCTGCATTGAAGGGAAGCAAGCCTGCGCTCCATTTTCAGTGGAAGGGAAGGGAGTGGCTGAGCTTCTCTCACTTGTTCACTCTGATTGGTGAGGTCCCATGCAATCTCAGTCCTTGTCAGTCAAGTTGTACTTTGTCACATTCATTGATGACAAGTCGAGGAAGACGTGGTATTCCTTCATGGCTGGAAATGATGAGTGCTTTGATACTTTCAACGTGTGGATTGCTGCTCCACAGAATGAGAGTGGCAGGCTGTTGAGATATGTCCCTCTGCTCATGTGTGTCCATGCGCGGCAGGACGGGGCCAGGGACGCCGCTGAGCGATGTCGCAGTCACCTCCTGCAACTGGTTGTGTGGCGAGGCTGATGGACACAGGGTCCAAGTTCGGGTTCGGTTGCGGCCGAGCTCTTGCCGCCACAAGGAAATGCCCCAGTGGTGAATGCAGCCCATGGTTGTTGACCTTGAAGACCTGGGTTCAAGCCCTCTGGAGGTCTCAGTGTTGCAGGATGGTTTTGTCTGTGAGAGAGGATGGTACCCTGTGCCCCATGGTCAGACTTGACCTAGTGGTCAGACTTGACCAGATTGTAAGGCTTGACCTGGTGGTCAGACTTGACCAGGTTGTAAGACTTGACCAGACTTGACTAGGTGGTCAGGTTTGACCAGCCTTGACTGAGTGAGAGAACTTGACTAGGGGATCTAGCCTAGNCTCAGTGTTGCAGGATGGTTTTGTCTGTGAGAGAGGATGGTACCCTGTGCCCCATGGTCAGACTTGACCTAGTGGTCAGACTTGACCAGATTGTAAGGCTTGACCTGGTGGTCAGACTTGACCAGGTTGTAAGATATGACCAGACTTGACTAGGTGGTCAGGTTTGACCAGCCTTGACTGAGTGAGAGAACTTGACTAGGGGATCTAGCCTAGTTAGTTTAGAGTAGATAAGCCCTCTCTGTGGATTCATTGAATACACAACTTTTGACCTTAATGACCATTGACCCTTGGGCTCTTGCCACTTGAATCCTCTCTTGCTGTGCCTCCCACTCCCATTTCTTCATGGTATCAGAGCTAGGTTGTGTGCGGCTGCAGCATTGACCACTCCCAAGGCCACTTCCCAGGCTACTGCCACTACCACGGTCACTGCCACAGCCACTGTCACGGCCACTGCCACAGCCAGTGCCACGACTGCTGCCCAGGCCACTGCCACTGCCACTGCCCCTGCCACGGCCACTGCCACGGCCACTACCCAGGCCACTGCCACTTCCAAGGCCACTGCCACTACCCTGACCACGACCACGGCCACTTCTCCTGCCCTCAAGAAGTGCCTCTACCAAGCGGCGGAGTGCCAGCCTCAGCCCTTAGTCTCCGTCACCAATTCCACCTCTGCTGCAACCCCATCATGTCTATCTTCAACCCTCCCGGGCATGCACCCGACACTGGTCCCAGCAACCCTCTCGCCGCAGTTCCTCGCTTCACAGAGGATCTCACCTACAAGGCGTGGGCTGCACTTTTCAAAGCGTGTGCCAAGGACCAGAAAGTTTGGCACCTCTACAATCCCAAGTCCATGAAGCCCTTTGCAGCAGAGGATGGGGCGCGTGCTGTCCGCCTCCTCATGCGCATTGTTCCCCGCAAGCATATTCTTCCCCTTCAACGGTTTGCCGGCCCTGAGGAGGATGAAGAGAGTGTGGAAGGAAGCGACAGTGACAGCGATGAGGAAGAAGATGACATCGATGACGACCCAGACGCACTCAAGGTCGCAGCGCCACGTGAGGCATGGCTCTACCTCAAAAACAGTTACACTGTCTCCTCGCAGGCCGATGGGTCGCGCAAGCAGCGAGAGCTGCTCGACATTCGCATGCGGCAAGAAGAGACGATGGAATCCTACTGGAATCGCGGGATGCTGCTGAACGAGGAGCTGCGTGAGTATCACCTCCACATGCGTGACTGGGCCTTTGCAACACACATAATTGCAGCACTAGGGCCCAGGTTGGAGGTGCTCCTTGATCGGCTGCGCGACCATGAGCGCGAACTTTGTCTTTCTCATCAGGTCCTGAACTGGACCTATGCCCAACTTCTTGCCAAAGAGAAGGACGCCTGCTTCTACACAGGGGATAGAGAGACAGGCACGTCAGCAGTCATCACCATGCCAATGACAAGTAGCGGACACCCTCAAGGTGGCGGAAGGAGCAGCGGACAAGGTAGTGGAGCACGTGTTGCTGGTGCTGGTGGAGGAGCTGGACAGGCGACCTGCTTCAACTGCCAGCAACCAGGCCATCGCCGCAAGCACTGTCCTCTGTCCCCTCAGCCAGGGCTCTCGGAGCGTATCCATGTTGCACGTGAGCGTTGGGAGAGACGCCAGCAGAAACAACAGCAACAGCAGCAACAGCAACGGCAGCAGCAACAGTAGCAGCATCGGCAGCGGCAGCAGCAGCAACCTCGTCCCCAACAGCAAGGCGGCTGCATGTATGTTGCCAAGGCAGATCCCATTGCCTTAGAAGCACCACAGCCGCAGGAATGGGACTGGTTGGGAGTTGTACCAGCCGCAGCAGCAGCAGCAGTAGCTGGAGTCCCAGAGGGTGAAGCCGCTGCGGGAGCGCGCCTGCCTGCTCGTGACGCCCATGATGATGGACAAGCCGGCAACCAGCAAGCCATCATCGATAGGCTCATTGCCGAGATGGCAGAGCTTTGTGTCCAAGTGGCCCACCAGGGAGGTGGGAGTTCTATTGATCATGAGTGCAGTGGGAATGTTTTGAGCATGCGGGATGCGGGGGCTGCCTGTGAGCCTGCACATGATTTGGCTGATGAGGGCGCATGGGTGGAGCACTGGCAAAGTGAAAGCATGCGGAGGGTGAAAAATGACTGGGGTGCTGAACGTCCACTGGTCACTAAGGAAGAGATTGCACATAGCAAGGTGACTGCTACTGATAGGGAGACTGATGGGACATGGGCAGTAGACTCGGGAGCTACACATCATATGACGCCACGGAGGGATTGGTTCTGCATGTTGGGTCCAGTGGGCAGTGTCCGCTCCGTACGAACTGGGTCTGGGGAAGCACTTGAGGTTCAAGGACTGGGCACATTGAGACTTCAAGGGCCCATGGGAGAGGTGTTTTTGACGGACGTCTTGTATGTACCTGATCTCCGACTCAGTCTACTCTCCACGTCCACTCTCGACCGATCAGGCATGCATACCACTCACGGTGACGGCTTGTGTACCATCATGTTGCGCGACGCTCATCGTGTTGTATTGCATGGCAACATCGTGAATGACTTGTACTGAGTGCAGGCCACTGCAATTTATGACTCTGTTGATGCACGCGTCCTTGTTGCTCACTCCTTGTCTCCTGCTCAGACTCATCTGTTGCACCGTCGCCTTTGCCATGTCAACACTTCTGCTCTGCACACCATGCTACGCACCCTCCCTGCCGATGGCCTGGACAAAACAACCTTTATTGCGCCTTGTGGTACTGATTGCTTGGAGTGTGCCCAAGGGAAGATGCACCGCCTCCCTTTCCCCAAGTCTCTTAGTCAGTCAAGCCATCCACTGCAACTTGTCCACTCGGATGTCCTTGGTCCTCTCCCGGTGGAGTCACTGTGTGAGAGAGCGCGGTACATCCTCACTCTCATTGATGATTACTCACGGTTCACCTGGGTCTACCTTCTCCAGGAAAAAAGTGATGTTGAGGACGCAATTCGTGACTGGCTCAACGCCAGTGCAATCAGACCCTCGCCACCTTCAGGTCAGATCACGGAGGTGAGTACCTTGGTCCAACAGAGAGGTACCTAAAGTCGATGGGTTTTGACACTCAGTTCACCGCACCAGAGACGCCCCAACAGAATGGGGTTGCCGAACGCTGGAACCGTACAATTGGTGATTGCGTTCGGACAATGCTAGGTGAGGCTGGCATGAGTCCGTCATTTTATGGTGAGGCTGTCAAGTACCTTACCTGGATTTGGAACAGAATTCCACATGGTCCCCTGCCCTCTACAACAACTCCGTGGGAGAGGTGGCATGGAACTCGAGCAGACCTTCGACTCGCACGGGTGTGGGGAACAATGGCCTGCGTGTGGTACAAGAAAGACGAACGCACCGGGAAGCTATTCCCGCGCGGTCGCATGTGTGTCTTCCTAGGGATGGCGCCCCAGTCCAAGGCATACCGGTTTTGGGACCCTGAGGCCAGGAAGGTAGTAGAAAGCCGTGAGGCACTTTTCTATGAGCAACTCACGTATGCCCGGTTCAAAGCAGAAAAACTTCAGCCGGCATCGACTGAAGTCACTGGGCCATTCATTGCAGATCCGGCCTCCATTGATGTCCCTTGGCAGGTGTCCGATGATAGCGGCTCGCACCGTTGCAACACAGGGGCGAGTGTCTCAGAGGAATCTGAAAACACCTTGAACCTAGACAGCCATGAGAGCATGGGAGAGTCGGTAAGGTTGGGAGAAGTAGACAAAGAGTAGGCCAAGGCACCTTCAAGTGAAGGACCTGAGTCCCCACCTGGGATCATCCCCTTCAGCCAAGAGGAGCTCCACTTCCCAAGCCCCCTTGAGCGTGCGCTAGAGGAGCCTGGTCCACAAGAACTGCCAGACCTACCACTTTCACCTACAGACTCTCCCCAAGATGAGCAAGTCCGAGTCCCCGCGATCGAGCCATTCTCACGCGCTCCTGGTGGCCGCCTCAGAGAGCGACCCCCTCCCGCTCGTCGAGGCCTCGCACTCACNTGGGAGAAGCAGACAAAGAGTGGGCCAAGGCACCTTCAAGTGAAGGACCTGAGTCCCCACCTGGGATCATCCCCTTCAGCCAAGAGGAGCTCCACTTCCCAAGCCCCCTTGAGCGTGCGCTAGAGGAGCCTGGTCCACAAGAACTGCCAGACCTACCACTTTCACCTACAGACTCTCCCCAAGATGAGCAAGTCCGAGTCCCCGCGATCGAGCCATTCTCACGCGCTCCTGGTGGCCGCCTTAGAGAGCGACCCCCTCCCGCTCGTCGAGGCCTTGCACTCACGATGCACCCAAATCATCCCGACGGTGCACGTGTGCTCCTTCTTGAGGCAACGCGTGCGGCAGAAGCCATGAGCCAAGTCAAAACCATGGCAGGATCCCCCTCGGACGACACAGCCACAGCACTAGTCACTCAAAGGGGGACAATACCTCCACTGGACCCTCTTACAGTGCAAGAAACCCGTCGACGCCCCGATGCTGCAGAGTGGCAGAAAGCATGTCAAGCTGAACTTGATGCACTTGCGGCACATGGGGTCTTTGAGCTCGTTGAATTACCACCTGGGCAAAGAGCTGTGGGGGTAAAGTGGGTGCTCAAAGTCAAAAAGAAAAAGGATGGGACCATAGAACGGTACAAGGCCCGCCTCACAGCGAAGGGCTTCCCCCAAGTCCCCGGACAAGACTTTCATGACACCTTCGCACCAGTCGGGAAGTATCCTACAAGCAGAGTGCTGCTTGGAGTCGTGGTCCACAGAGATTGGGAATTACACCAAATGGACGTGAATAACGCGTTCCTTTATGGGACGCTCGAGGAAGAGATTTACATGGTACAACCCCCAGAGTTTGAGGATGGTACAAACCGAATGTGTCGCCTACGCAAGGCCCTGTACAGTCTCAAGCAAGCACCTCGCTGCTGGAACAAGGAATTTTCTGGCACTCTGTCCAACGGTGGTTTTCGCCAAAGCACTGCCGACCCATCATTGTTTGTTGGCGGAACCCCTAAGAGCGCCGTGTATGTCCTCCTATATGCTGATGACCTCTTGATTGCCTCACCCAGTCTGCAGGCCGTGACTGCAGTGAAGGAGCTCTTGAGGGAACAATACCTGATGAAGAACTTGGGAGAGGCGGACATGTTCCTTGGGATGAAGATTGAGCGGTCTCGGACCACTGGTACACTGCGCGTACACCTGGAACGGTATGTGCGCACGCTCACTGAGAGGTTTGCCGATGATCTCAAGCGTGTTCGCCATGCCTCCACGCCAATGACCCCCGATGGACAAGTCCTCGTCAAGCGCATTGCTTCAGAGCACTTGGGCACTGAAGAACCCCCACGCCCTATCAGGCTATTTTGGGATGCCTCATGTACCTCTCCACCACCACTCGTCCTGACGTTGCCTGTCCAGTGAACATCCTTGCACAACATGCACAAATACCACGAGCAGGATACCATGATGCCGCAGTTCATGTCTTGCGGTATGTAGTCAACACGCCTGATCTAGGATTGGAGTTTCAGACTCGACCAGTGCCCGTTGTTGTTGAGGGCTTTGATGGTGTCCCGCGAACCACTATGCATATCGAAGGGTACAGTGATAGTGATTGGGCAAGTGACTCAAATTCTCGGAGTCGAGATGGGTACATTTTTCTTTTTGGTGGCACAGTGGTCTCTTGGCGCAGTGGCAAGCAAGGATGTGTGGCACGCAGCATTGCAGAAGCTGAATACATGGCTCTTGGGTCGGCTGCATGTGAGGTTGTGTGGCTGCACCGCCTGTTGTGTGAGCTGCATGTTCCCCTTGCGCACATTCCCATCAAGTGTGACAGCACAAGCGCACAGACCATCGCCCGCAACGACGGTGTGTTGCACAGTCGTACCAAGCACATCAACGTTGAACATCATTTTGTTTGTGACTTGCTTGCTTGTGGCATCATCAGTGTGGTGGATGTGCGTACGCGTAAACAGCTGGCTGATTTTCTGACCAAAACCCTGTCTCGCACCTTCTTCCAAGAAAATGTGCACGGCATTGGCATGGCATGGTGCACGACCTCTGCACAGCCCTGACTGATCCTACGGCGTATTTCCACACATGCATGCATTCGGTCCATGGGAGAGTGTTGAGATATGTCCCTCTGCTCATGTGTGTCCATGCGCGGCAGGACGGGGCCAGGGACACCGCTGAGCGATGTCGCAGTCACCTCCTGCAACTGGTTGTGTGGCGAGGCTGATGGACACAGGGTCCAAGTTCGGATTCGGTTGCGGCCGAGCTCTTGCCGCCACAAGGAAATGCCCCAGTGGTGAACGCAGCCCATGGTTGACCTTGAAGACCTGGGTTCAAGCCCTCTGGAGGTCTCAGTGTTGCAGGATGGTTTTGTCTGTGAGAGAGGATGGTACCTTGTGCCCCATGGTCAGACTTGACCTAGTGGTCAGACTTGACCAGATTGTAAGGCTTGACCTGGTGGTCAGACTTGACCAGGTTGTAAGACTTGACCAGACTTGACTAGGTGGTCAGGTTTGACCAGCCTTGACTGAGTGAGAGAACTTGACTAGGGGATCTAGCCTAGCTAGTTTAGAGTAGATAAGCCCTCTCTGTGGATTCATTGAATACACAACTTTTGACCTTAATGACCATTGACCCTTGGGCTCTTGCCACTTGAATTCTCTCTTGCTGTGCCTCCCACTCCCATTTCTTCACAGGCGGTTGAAGGTGCTTCACACCGACGGTGGAGGAGAGTACCTCTCCAATGACTTCCGCAACTTCCTAAAGCGTCGCGGGATCAGGCACGAGGTCACCCCACCTGGAACACCGCAGCTGAAAAGCATGGCTGAATGTGCAAACCGCACGCTCATGGAGTGTGTTCGCAACATGCTCCGAGACGCAGAGCTCTCGCCAACCTTTTGGGCGGCATTGGTCAACACTAGCGTGTACCTGAAAAACCGGAGTCCCACGTACGCCGTGCCACTGACGACGCCGGAGGAGGCATGGACGAGACGCAAGCCAATGGTGACGCACCTGAAAGTCTTTGGGTGTGGCACATTCGTGTACGTGCCTGCTGGAAACTGCAACAAGCTGGATGCAAGGTCGGTGAAGGTGGCCTTCCTCGGCTACGACACCATGGGATATTGCCTCTACAACCTCACTGCTTGCAAGATCATCCGCATCCGTGACTTGGTCTTTCAAGAGGACATAAAGGGCTGGACTTGGAGCCGTATGTCTGTAGTTCTAGTTGTTCCTGCACTCGTACTAGACAAGTGGGAGAAGAGCCGGTAGCAGAAGAGGGTGGTGATAGCGGCAATGAAAAGGAGGTGGAGGGAGCTGACAAGGAGAAGGAGCTAGCAGTCGAATCTGATGAGGAGGATCAACAGAGCAACACACAGCAGCTGCCACGACGGTCCACATGCATAAAAAAAGGTGCAAAGGACAGTGTGGAGCAGCTACGGTGGTCCGAGAGGCTCGCAAAGAAGCACTTGCAACAAGGGGAGCGGCTGAACCTGTGCACTGTTCCACCACCACAGGAGTCCTCTGACCTCGAGCTTCTCTTCCTCACAGTCACCGATCACCCAGCCACATTTGCTGAAGCCATGTGCAGTGCCGAGGCAGTCAATTGGCGTGCCGCAATAGATGAGGAGTATGGTGCAATCATGAAAAAAGGCACCTGAACCCTCGAGGAAGCTCCACGTGGTAGCTGGGTGATCGAGTGCCGATGAATCTGCAGGCATAAGCGTGGTGCGGATGGTTAGGTGCTCAGGTACAAAGCACGGTTAGTTGCAAAGGGGTATGTGTAGATTTAGGGTGTGGATTACAATGAGACATTTACACCTGTCTCAAAGTTCCCATCCATTCGAGCGTTCCTTGCTCTTGCTGCTATGGACTGGGAGGTGCACCAAATGGATGTGACGTGTGCATTTCTGAATGGTGACCTTGAGGAGGATGTGTACATGAAGCAGTCGAAGGGGTATGTGGTGGAAGGAAAGGAGGATTTGGTGTGCACGCTTGTGAAGGCTCTTTATGGCCTGAAGCAAGCACCTCGAACATGGTACCACAAGATGGATGAGCAGCTGGCTAGGCCTGGTTTTGTGCTCAGTGAAGCTGACCATGCAGTTTATGGGCACGTGTAAGAGGCAAGCCTGGTCATCATCTTGCTCTGTGCTTATGATCTGCTCATTACATCTGAGTCCAAGTCTCTTTTGGACAATGTGAAGCAGTCCCTTGCTGTTAGGTTTGACATGAAAGACATGAGAGAGCTCAGCTACTACCTTGGCCTTCAGGTCAAGCGCGGCCGGCAGTAGCTGACTTTGGAGTTTTCACAGAGCACGTACGTGAGCGACATCGTCAAGCACTTCAACATGGCAAGAGCGCGCAAAGCTGTAGCACCGCTGGAAGTGGGAGCGAAGCTGGGCATAACGCAGACTCCCCACGGTATGCAAGAGAGCAGTCGCATGGAAGCAGTGCCGTACCAAGCAGTAGTTGGGAGCCTCATGTACGCAGCAGTCGGTACACGCCTTGACATCAGCCAAGCAGTGGGAGTACTCAGCAAGTTCTGCGCGAATCCATGTGTGGAGCATTGGGAGGCCGTCAAGCGTGTGTTGCGCTACCTCGACAGTAGCGGCAACCTTTGCCTCACCTTCAACGGCAACAACAGCCCCATCCTCATTGTCTACAGCGATGCAGATTGGGGGGGTGACCTGGACACAAGGAGATCAGCCAGGGGATTTGTGTTCGTGCTCGGGGGAGGTGCAATCAGCTGGAGGAGCAAGAAGCAAGAGTGTGTCGCCCTCTTTTCCACCAAAGCAGAGTACATTGCTTCGAGTGAAGCAGCAAAGGAAGTTGTGTGGCTGCATGAGCTGCTGGCAAGCCTTGGACAGCAGCAAGTCACAGTGACTACAATCTACTGTGACAACATGAGCGCCATTGCTCTGACCAAGAACACAGAATTCACGCCTGCACCAAGAGCATTGACCTGCGATACCACTTCATCCGCGAGCTCGTGGCAAAGCAGGTGGTGCAGATCAAGTTCTGCCCTTCAAGCATGATGCTGGCAGACTTCTTGACCAAGCCTCTGGCAGCGCACCGCTTTCAGCAGCTGAGGGGACAGTGCGGACTTGTGTGATTTTTATTCTCGCAAAGTGAGAGAATGATGTTTGAGGGTGCCAGAAAATGAAAGAAAAAAAGGTTGCTTGATAAAAATAATCTGGCATGACATCTGCATAGAAGATGTTTCACAGGTTCCAACGCACTATACGGAACTCAATTCGGAGTCTGTTTGAGTGAGATATGGATTTCCAAAGTTTGGAGATCACGGGTCGGGTTCAAGTGACGACCTGAGCACTTTGAGCTCGAAAGGCGGCAAGATTATTGGCCAGGACGGCTGAGAGAGGCCTTCAAGGAGAGAATCTGGCTGGAGGACCTCCAAGAGAATTCAAGGAAGATGCAGCCCACGATTATTGGTCGTCCAAGTCGTGTGAGAAAGTATTCTCATGTGTGACAAGGTGACTGCCGTTTATCCCGCTAGGCTAGGGTAGTGTGCTAGAGGGTAGACTTTGAGAGAGTGTATCTCAGTACTTCCTAGGCCAAATGAGGCATAGAAGGGCTCGTTAGAAAGCTGTGACAATATAAATTCTCACTCAAAGGTCGATTCAAACATTCGTGTTCTTTGCAAACCTACATTCACTTCCGTAATTTCTGTCTGTGCAACCTACAACTCCCTCTCACAAACAGTTGGTCCTGCCTAGGCGGCTCTTGGTGAGCCTGATCACCTCCCTGAGGGCTGCCCAAGTTTCCTTCAACTCCCCCAGAATCTGATGCTGCCACTCATGCACTTGTACCTGTACCTCCCCGTCAATACCACTTTGGCATGCAGCCACCCTGTTTCACCCCTAATCTCTCTGTCTCCTCTTGGTAGACCCATTTGAATGCCTGGGTCCAGGGGGAGAGATTTGGAAGTACTATTATACTTCTAATGAAAACACTACCCCCCCTCCCTCTTTCCTTGTTGTCATCAGGTCCACCTATACTAAAGGTGCAATGATTATGCATGGCCATGATGACCTCACCGACAAGATAGCATTAACAATGCCAATCCTTCTCTTTGTGTGACTGCCCATTCCTCATTTGTTGTTAGATAATTGTCACTGGGCACAAGAGGTATAGCTAATTGAACCACAATATACTCCACACTCAGTGTTACAATGAGTGTATTCCTGCATTCATGGATTTCTCAATGATCAGAAAGATGAATGCATGTAACTAAAGCCCACATATATATTCGTTGTAAAAAATGATAAGAAAAAAAGGTTTTCTTATGAAACATAGAAATTTTGTGCCAGAGTTATGGTTAATCGTCCCATTTTAATACACTATGTAATGTGTGTAAATTATACATGCAATATGGTAGGTTCCTAGAAGTTCACAGGTTTGTAGACATTACGTAGTACACCATTTAATCAGTGAACGAACTGTTCACATTGTTGAAGCACTTGTGAGTTCCCGTTGTTTCTTATGTTTGTCATATCTTTCAATTTTATGTCTTTAGATATATAAGATGACGTAGATCAGTCGATAAATGATATGTTGGGTACATCTGTCGTTTCTCACATATGTCGTAAACTAATCGCAACACTGTGAGTTACTTGTTAACTCGAAACACCATAGTTTAGACATTGCTCAAGATTTGAATGGGGCCGCTCGCGTCATTCGCTCAACCTTGACGAAGTCCGTCCCCCCCCCCTTCCCAAAACTCCTCGAGTGTATCTGGGGAGTGTATCTGGGGGTGTATTGTGCAAATGCAAAATGTTCGAACTTGTGTATTCCACTGTTCCATGTCGTCCCCCCCCCCC
>SZWC01009431.1:43690-59495 GCA_023375785.1 Penium margaritaceum
TGGTGTAGCGGAGAGTGTCGCGGATAGACACTCAGAACTACAACTTGTGTATTTTTTTTAACCATCATCCACACGCGTTCCATAACAGGACCCCGACAACCAGTCGTCCCCCCCCCCCAAAGCACCTCGAGTGTATCTGGGGAGTGTATCTGGGGGTGTATAGTGAAAATACGAAGTGTTCGAACTTGTGTATTCCAATGTTTGAAACCTCATCCCCGTAGTACAACTATGGAGTTTTCTTTAAGTTTGGGATTTCCTAACAAACATAATGCACCAAACCCCCAGTGTAACAAAGGGGTTAGCTTCTGGTTTGATGGCAAGAACTGTCAAAGGCGAAGTCAACTAGTCTCGACGTTCTTGCTTCCGACATCGGCGATACCGATGTCAAAAGGGAGCGACGTCACTCTCAAGGTCAGCGATGTTCGACTCGGATGGCAAAGTCGCCTTACTATTTCCTAGCGGGCATTCTCGCCCTGTACACGTGGACGCGAGTGTATGTTTTGGACCCAAATACCCATAATATGAATACTTCACCCACCGGAGCCGAAAGACAATAAGTGCGCGTTACAACAAAAGAAGATACAAATGGGTTCAGTAAGAGAAAACAAGCATAACACAAATAGAATATGAACACAAAATATGTCAGTCAACAAGTACATGTCCATCACCTATTTGAAAATAATTTGAAAAATATGAGAAGTCAAAGCAAGTTTGATGAAGCTTCTAGGGTATTATACACTGAAGTACTTGTGTATCTAGAATGTACACGTAGCTTCTGGGAAGTATTCCTATTCATGGGAACTCGTTTCCATGAAACATCCTCCCCATATGTTGTAGAATTGTACACTAGTTTATCCGTGTGTACTTTTGGGGTGATTGACCATAAATGGAGTTGTGCTAGAGTTGTGCCAGAGTTTTGCCAGAGTTGTGCCATAGTTGTGCCAGAGTTGTGCCAAAGTTTTGCCAGAGTTGAGCCAGAATTGTGCCAGAGTTGTGCCAGAGTTGTCCCAGGGTTGCGCCAGAGTTGTGCTAGAGTTGTGCCAGATTTGTGCCGGATGCCGCGTCCTGTTAATGTAGCACATGATGTGCTGCATAGCCTGCCATTGCGATGGACTAGGGCTGGCCACAAACCTACTCACCTGCCCAACAGCGTGGGATACATCTAGCCGGGTGGCGACCATGGCATACATTAGACTGCCAAATGTAGACTGATATGGAATGCCCAGCTTTTCTCGGCTTTAACGGATGGGGACATATAGGTGGAGAGCTTGCAATCTGCCATGTTGTAACGTCTGAGGATGGAGTAGATGTGTTTTTTCTTGTTCAGGCTGATGGTACCTGCTGCTTTGTCACACTTGATGGAAATTCCAAGGTAAAAGTTGGGAGAACCCATGTCCATCTCAAATCTGTTACTCAGATGCCCCTTGAGATCATCTAGCAGCCCCGTTGAAGAAGAGCATNTGGAATGCCCAGCTTTTCTCGGCTTTAACGGATGGGGACATATAGGTGGAGAGCTTGCAATCTGCCATGTTGTAACGTCTGAGGATGGAGTAGATGTGTTTTTTCTTGTTCAGGCTGATGGTACCTGCTGCTTTGTCACACTTGATGGAAATTCCAAGGTAAAAGTTGGGAGAACCCATGTCCATCTCAAATCTGTTACTCAGATGCCCCTTGAGATCATCTAGCAGCCCCGTTGAAGAAGAGCATGGAATCAGGTCATTGAGGTACAAGGCAACAAGCATAGTCCCTTTGCCAATCTCATGCACGTACATGCCAAGGTCTTTGATGCAGTGCATGAAAGATTTCTTTGCCATGAATTTATCCATCTCTTGGTACCAAAGTCTTCGAGCTTGTTTTAGCCCATAAAGTGTCTTCATCAATCTGCACACATTGCCCTCGGGAGCATCTGCCATCGGGAGCATCAACCCCCTTTGTAACCTCCATGAGCACCTCCTTGTCAAGTTTGCCATAAAAACAGGTTTTCTTGACATCCACCTGGGTCACAACAGGAACAAAGGTCTCATCTTACTCTGTGTAGGGGCATTGAGAGAACTCCTTTGCGACAATTCAAGCCTTGTACTTGTATATCTCTCCATCTTGTATCCTTTTTGCTTTTAGCACCCACTTGGACCCCACCACGTGAGCCCTGGCAGGTCTATCCACCAGCACCCATGCCCCATTCTATGGATTTGAGTTCACTGGGTATTGCTTTGTCTCACAGGGTTTTGTCAGGCCGAGTGAGTGCCTCTGTGACTGATGTTGGCTCCTCTTGAGCCAGGAACAAATAGTTTAATCATGTACATTCACCCCTGTTTGTGTCGTAATGCTGCCGAGGTACTTTGAGATGTGAACTGCTCTTTGGACCTGCTGGCTGTTGCTGTCATGTGGAGGCTGCAGGTCTGCTTCGTCATTGATGATTAGAGAGGCATCCGCCTCATGGTTAGGAGGGTCAGTTACGTCGAGTCGGAGTCTTATTCCTCTGAGTCATCTTCATCAGCTCGTCTCCCTGTTCCACCACTCAGCCTATGCCATTCCCTCCTTGAGGAGAGTAATTCACTCTCCTTTTTTGGGAGTATTATCAAGTTCAAGAAGATCTCCTTCACTCACAGACCTTTTGTGGAAATTAATGCCTTTGCTACGGATGACCTTCTTGGCTCCTTGGTCCCATAGTGAGTAAGCTCAGTGGGCGGTGTCATAGCCAATGAGGATACACTTCCGTGCTATTGCATCTAGCTTCTCAGGCCCCTCTCTGACCTGGACCTTGGTGAAACAGGCTCAACCGAACACCTTCGGATGGGAGGCGTCCGGCTTCTTGCCTGACCATGATTCTTGCGGCGTCCTCAACTGCTGTGTCTGCTTCTTCTTGCCTCTCCTTTGCAGAGCTGGTGCACGTGTGAGGTTCACAAGATAGGCAGCCGTACATGCCGCTTAAGTCCAGAACCTAGGAGGCAGCTTGATGTCTAAGAGCATGCACCTTGTCATGCCGACGAGGGTCAGATTAATCTTCTCTGCTACGCCATTGCTTTGAGATGAGTAGGGGGTAACTTTCTGGTATTCAATGTCCTGTAACTCGGGCCAATCCCTTAGGCTTTGTACTCTCCCCCATTGTCTGTCCTGAATGCCTTCACCTTCTTACCACTCTAACCTTCAACCACCATAACAAAGGCTTCCAGGCTTTCCTTCACCTCACTTTTCTTTTTGACAAATTATATCCAGACCTTGCAGCTGTTATCATCAATGCAGGTGAGGAAACATCTACTGAGTCCGTTGGATGGTATGCGAAAGGGACCACACATCGGAGTGAATAAGGTTGAGGGGTGCATGAACACGGGGACCATTACGCTTGAAGGGTTTCTTCTTGGCGTTGTCATGAAGGCATGGTTCACACAAGTTCCCGGCACCCTCCGCCTCGTCACCTAGCTCCATCCCACGCACTAGCTCCTGCTTTTCCATGAGCACCAACATGTGATGAGCCACATGCCCAAAGCGTGTGTGCCACAGGTTCCCAGAACATGTGTGCTTATTCTTCCACTGCCACTGCTTCTGCTGCTTCAACATGCCCCTCATCATCAGATTCCCCGTCACTACTCTCCTCACCATCATTTTTGGCTGAAGATTCAATCTTTGATTTTGTCGTCTTGATCTTCAAGACGTACAGTCCATCAACGCAAGGGATAGGAACAAAACCCTTATTGGCAGAGTTGGAGATGTCAATGTCCTTGATAGGGACTATAACTGCTTCCTTCTCTGTGAAGACTATTGTCATGCCGTGATCAGTTTTCTTAGAGACGGAGAGCAAGTTGGCTGTGAAGTAGGGCAAGTAGACTACCCCCTCTAGCTTGAGCTTGGAGTCCACACTGTTGAAACCCACTGTGACCAGCTTATCACCAATCCCCTCAGCTTTCTCAACCTTGCTGTTGGCGACTCTGAATTTCTTGTTGCATGCAAGAGTGATAAGTATCTCTTCTCATAAGTAGTGTACTCATTTGTGCCTCAATCAAGGCTGTAAGCTCCTGACCTCAGTATTGCCCTCCCTTTGTTGGAGGCACACTCAGCCATCAAACTTGTGGGATCTCTCCTACCATTTCCTCCTCGCCATTCATTCTCGTCTCCTCCCTCCTTCTTTGGTGCCTTGCACTCCCAAGCCCAGTGTCCAGTCTTGCCACAGTTATTGCAGTTTCCTTGAGGTATGGTTAATCGTAGGCATTTTATACCCTGCTAAATGGGTGTAAAGGTACTTACGTAAAAAGGTAGCTTCCTAGAAAGTTACAAGGATTGTAAGGTGTTTCTTTATGTAGAGACTGGTTATAGGTCTGCTAAGACTCTCTTACAACACCTAGTTTGAGTGCATTTCTTGACAGACCCTCCATAGTTTCAATGCATACTCTTTGGCGCATATAGGGGACACTTCCACGCACATATAGGAAACTTCTTCACATAGACAAAACGCTCGGTTGGATGAGCTCCGCCCCCCTCCCCTCCCTTCCCCCGAGTGTACAAGGAGAGTGTATGAGGGGTTGCATATGGTGGATGTTGCAAAATGTACACTAGTGTACGTCTCGCAGACTTCTCAGAAAGTATTTCACATGACTACCCTAGTGTCTATTTCTTATATCACCCCACATACATTGTGTCATACACTTTTCTCATACAATTTTCTTTTGTCATTTTGGGGAAGGGGAGTGGGAACAATAGTCCGTCAACATTGCTCGGTCCCCTCCCCCCCTCCCCCGGAATTTTACGAGGTGAGTGTACGTGATGGGGGGGGTGTATGTGGTGGAAGTCGCCAAATGTACACTAGTGTACGTATTGCGACTTCTTGGAAGTTCTCTCACGACACTACACTAGTGTCTTTTAATACCACCTCCATATACACCATCTCATACACTCGCCTCAGACACTTTCTTGTTTTAAGGAGGGGATAAGAGACGGGTCCTTCGGCATCACTCGGTCTCTCCCCCTCTCCCCTCCCTCCCCCCATTGCACGAGGTGAGTGTATGAGGGGGTGTATGTGGTGGAAGTCGCGAGATGTACACTAGAGTACATCTTGCAACTTTCTCAAAAATATCTCACAAGAGTATACTAGTGTACCCCTCCCTCGTCCACCGTCTCATACGCTCACCTTGTACACGTTCCTTTTTTGTTGGTGGGTGGAAAGACGGGTCCCTCAACTTCGGTCGGACCATCCAGCCCCCCCCCTCCCGAGTCTGTAAGGTGAGTTTGCAAGGAGGTGTATGTGGTGGAAGTCGCGAGATGTACACTAGAGTACATCTTGCAACTTTCTCAAAAATATCTCACAAGAGTATACTAGTGTACCCCTCCCTCGTCCACCGTCTCATACGCTCACCTTGTACACGTTCCTTTTTTGTTGGTGGGTGGAAAGACGGGTCCCTCAACTTCGGTCGGACCATCCAGCCCCCCCCCTCCCGAGTCTGTAAGGTGAGTTTGCAAGGAGGTGTATGTGGTGGAAGTTGCAAGATGTACCCTAGTGTACATCTTGTGACTTCCCCAATTTTGGCGAATGAGGTTTGAAGGCAAGGGACGTATTTGTCTGAGAATCCGGTTTGTGAGTGGTTTGAGTTGGGGAGAACATGTTGGGTCCAGCTACCGCAGGAGCCCGAGCAAGCAAGAAAAAAAACCCACAAACTCGGGTGTAATTGGGGGATGGGTTTGGTCAAGGTTTGACCATTGTAGTATCTGGTTTGCCAGTAGGTTGAGTGTGTGGTTAAAAAATCCACCATACAATAGAAGGGACCTGATGGTTTCTGCTATCGCAAGGCTCAACAAGAGCTCGGGCAAGAAAAAAAGCAAAACCCACACCCCGGATGAAATTAGGGGAGGGGGGTTTGATCATTGAAGACCCCCATCGTCTAAAGAACTCGATTGACAAGAGACAAAGAAAAGGGGACAGTAATAGGTAGGCTACGTAATTACAAAGATAAGAAGGCATGTACTTAAGACCAAAATAGGTCACCTGTTATTTCACCATGTGTTTCAATCATATTCAACAGAATCTGCAAATCATTGCTGGGGCATGGAAGTTAACTAGTATCACTCATGAAACTTCCATGAATATTCATACGATGTCGACTTAGCATGTACACTGAGAAATGAGTGTACATTCAGGGGGTGATTGCTCATGAATGATTTCCTTGGCACTTTGGACCCCTTCCACTATTGCTGGTGATTTTGTTTCCATTGTAGCCAAAGGAGGATGTGTTGCGGAAGGCGCCACTGCTTTGTGAGGCAAAGGAAGCCATGTTTGTTTCACTATTTCTATGACTCATGGCTTCATTCTGCGCGTACTTAAAAACAGTGGTGTAGGAGACTTGCTCTTTAGTCCACCCTCCAATCACTGTGATCATGGGATCCCAGCTCTCTGACAGCGTCACAAAAAACATCACGGCCAGCATATCGCATTTCATGTACCATCCCATGCCGGTGGCTTGTTGCTAGAGCGTCTCAAACTTCTGCATAATGGCGGAGACATCCTCCCATTCACCAGGCCTCATGCTGATGAGGTTATGTAGAGTGAAGTGACGGTTGGCAAGTGAGGAGGAATGAAACACTTTGCCTAGTTTGGCGTACGCTGTGGCTGCCAATGTACAACCACTGATGTGTAAAAGAATAGATGGTTTTACAGAGGACACAAGAATGGTGAGAGCCTTCTTGTTGAGCTTGATCCATGCCACAAGGTCAGCACCCTCCTCTGTTGGTGCTGTGATGGTTCCGTCAAAGTATACTAGCAATTCTCTATCATCCATGCCACTATCAGAGAGAAAACCCCTCTCCATCAAACTTAAGGGTGGGCAAATGGTTCCCTGGTTTCCCTTTCCATGCCATCCCTACAAAATTTGCACCTGTTCTTGATGTCGATGTACCTGTGTTTGAGGCCACTGTAGGCTGTTGGTGAAAAGAGGCAACTGCTTGCGTTGTTCACATTGGCCACTGCAAGCAGATGTAGGCTGATGTAGGCTGATGTAGGATGATGTCAACTCTTAAGACAGAAAGGTGCAGATGTGTTGCATGATCCTCCTGTAGATATTGACTTGCAAATGGTGAAGTTGGGTGAGAGCAAAGGCGCTCTCATTGCTTGTGACTTAGCAGTTGCGTGTGTGAAACTTCTGTAACCAGAAGTGTGGGCACATAACCCTTTGTTAGCTATTGAGCTAACCACCTCTGGTAGAGAAGCCACAAAAACAAAAATCTCACAAAGGTTTTTACACCTTCTTCCTTTGCAGGTATATGTCATGCACCCAAAACTTAATGAGGCAGACACTTAGGGTAGTGACGTCTTAGAATTGTATCTCAAGAAGAGCTCAAGTTGTTAACATGCAAGAGAGTATCAATCAAGGGTTGATTAAACAGCATGAAAGACAGGTTCTTCTATAGTTGTCTGTCCATTCCTAGAACTCAAAAGCACATTCCTGAGCAATGGCCTCACCCAGCCACATCACCAAGAGACTTGTGCTGTGGGCTTGACACATAAGCATCCTATTACCAAGGTGACAGACCAACCATGTAGCTTCCATGAAGCTATTGACTTTCTTTCTTGGAAGCTTCCTTCACAACCCAGATATCCATGGGCTAGAATCGAGCTCATGACCTCTCACTTGGCCAAATCAACAAAATGGCCAAGCTAACCATTCACCCACATGGTGTAATCACAGGTCGTTTCTCACATGAAATAGAGCATAGTTGAGTCACCTTACAACAGATCCAGGGGTCATACCTCCACAAGGGGCAGAGCATTCATGAGTTGTCCTGAAACACTGAACAAGGGACAAACATATTCAACATTGTGTTGCTTTGACTTATTGGCGATTGAGATGGGACCAATGTTTTCCTCTTGCACCATGGTTGGCTCATGTAACGACATACCAAGATCCCCTAGAAACCGAAAGATTCACACTACCTCTTTGATTGCTTCTATGATCATGATGTAGTCTTCTTTTCTTCTGGAGGTGGCAATGTAGTCCTGCTTCTTACAACACCATAAGATCTCTACGCCCACAACAAAGAACACGTGGCCGGAGGTGGACATCCACCCACCCACTTTGCTGTTGTAATCTGTGTCGTTGTAGAAGATAAGATGAAGGAGGTTAGACCTCCCCTTGCCGTTGAACAGGAAGCGTGCATGCCACATTGCTTCAAGGTGGCATAGGAACGCCTTCTAATCTATTCTTGCAGGATGAGCAAAAGACCTTGTCATTTGGCCTACCATATGTGCAAAGTTTGATTTAATCTCTACCATGGCATACATGAGGCTGTTGACTGTGAATTCTTAGGATGTTCCTTGCATGTTCTACCCACTCATTTTTTTTTTTTGCGGTGCCATCACCACTCTAAGCTCACAAGTGGTAGAGACCAGACTGCCAACTGGTTTGCAGTCCTCCATGCCATACTGGTGCAGACCTCAGTCACAAAACTGGCCTGTCCAAGCCTAAGTGTATGTACCCTTTGATTCCGCATGATTCTCACCATGAGGTAATACTATAGCTCCCCATGTCAGACATCTAGAACCTGTTCCTCAGCTCCTCCTGCAGCTGTTGTGGGCCTGGTATGTCTAATAAGCACAATTTCAAGTCATACATCTAGCATGCAATGATTTGGTGAAGTTAATTACTATGCCACATGTATCAGTTTTAATCGAACTCACACCTCTTCAAGCCAAGCTGAGTCATCAGGTCGTCCATCTGTTGGTGCCAGCAGAATGGTGATGCTTTGATCGCATGAAAGGGATTCAGGATCTTGAAAACCTTTTCCAACGGCAAATTCAACCCCTCAGGCACCTCCATTCTGTTGTAAATGATGATAATGAGGAATGGTGTTTATCACATCCATTTGGTGGAGTTCCATGACCTCCGTGGCTGCCATTGTGATAATTGCCCGCATGCTTGTGAACTTGGCAAGAGGAGAAAATGTATCATCAAAATGCTTTCCTTCATACCGTTCATAATCCTTCACTTCCATCTGCCTCTTTAATTTCTCCACCTCACAGTCTTTGGTGAAAGTGGTCGTAAAGACCCACTTGGAGCCGATGACCTTGATATCTTTCGCCTGGAAAAATAGATCCTACGTGTTTTTTAGTGTGATGCACACCATCTCCAACTCACTGGAAATATTTACCAGCTTCCCCTCAGGCTGTGAAAGATCCTCTTGCATGGTTGATGACCTTGTTGATGCAGCAAGAAAGTAGTGTGCCATTCCAATCCACCACCGAGAGCTTTCATAGAAGAATTTCCTGCCATCCGCTGCCTTTAGCTATTGTACGGTATTTTGGGTTACAGTGTTTTCTCAATCTGGTGTACATGGTAAAAATCTGTTGAATCCACACACTCTTGCGATTTTCCTCACTGAGACAAATCTGCACATTTCCCCAGAAATGCACATCTGGCAGATCTTCTATCTCCTCCACCAGATCCTTTTAATGGATTTTCATATCAGTTGCATTTTTATTTTCAGATTCTCCTGCATTATCTACAGCGTCTACCACATGACCACATTTAGACAATATTTCTGCAACATTGGCATTCTCTGCCCCCTTATCATATGCAAGGAGTTGGAACCAATCTCCATCCTTGGGAGCATTTTCCATGCTCACATTTTTTATACTTCTTCTGTAGCTTTGCTTCTCATTGCACATGACGCCATGGCTGCGGATGATCTCCTATGTGCATGAGTTACACAGTCAGTATTCCGTATGTGGGCTTTTGTAGCCAAGGAAGAGGATGGATTCACCCAAGAGATCAGCTTGCTATTGTCAACCGGCCTAAGGCAAACGGACTAGAAAACAGGGCCGACACAATAGCACCTGCCGTCTGCTCCTAGCATTTCAGCTAGGAGAAGATATCACCCTCAGGATCACGGTCACACTGAGTAGTTCCTAGGCAATCACTTGCTAGCAACTGTGTCCACTTAACACTTGGTCACTTTCGTGCGAGGTGCTAGTCAAAGACTAACTCCTGGGGCTTAGACCAACCAGTGTCTTCTTTATACTGTTCCTTAGTTTGACAAATTTGTGAGGAGCACCTAAGGTCAGATTGTGTCATTAGAATGAGGAATGAGCCTGGTACATATAGTCCTAGGCCTGGCTTCTAAGGTGTGTGGGTAGTGGAACTCTTGGGGTGGTCACTCCACACCACCTCACCAGTCCGCCAATTGGCGCATCCACTTACCGCCAAGTGGCGCACTCTTCTCATGCATGGAGAAATGTCTAAGAAACTTCTCCCTGTGTAGGAAGGTCAAAAACCTTCTGCGCACATCAAGGCTCGATCGCAGGACCTGTTGTCCCTGAGTCCATCATGCTATCCATTGCGCTACACTTCTGGTGTCTCGATTGGACTTGCACCAGGAACAAGGTTTGGGGGACTTACTCCAAGGGAGCAGTGCATGCCCAACCTGTTCGTCAAGCCATAGCTGTGGCCATGTGGCATAGAAGAACAACAATCTCTCCCTTGCACCTTAGGCCACCTGCTGTGGTAGTTTTCTTCGGCATGAACCTGAAGCTCTAAGTTGTGTTTGTGAATGTCAATGTTCTTGGTCTTTAGTTCCCATCTCTTGCATCCACCACGCCAACTCCTCGAGCACCTGCAACATGCAAGTCACTGTCTAGCGGCTTTGTCAAGAAGTCCGCAAGCATTTTCTTGGTTTTGACGTGCTCCAGTTCCACGACACCCTTGGCAACAAGGTCACGTGAGTAGTGGTACCGAACATCAATGTACCCTGTACGTCGGGAGATCATGTCGTCCTCTGCCATAGCAATGGCACTTTGGTTGTCGATGTGGATGACGGTTGCTTCCTCTTGTGGTGCTTTGATCTCATGAAGAGAACTGCGAAGCCACTGTGTTTCCTTGCACAGTTCAAAGAGTGCAATGTACTTTGCCTCAGCAGTAGAAAGCGAGATGCAGTCCTGCTTCCTGCTTGCCCACGAGACTGCACCACCATTGAGAAAACAGACAAACCCTGAGGTGGACTTCTTTTCATCAATCCGTCCGCGTCAGTGTAGCATGTCAGTCGCAGCAAGTCTGATCCTTCTAGACCTCCAAACCGAAGTCCGACGTGCCGAGTCTTTTTGAGGTAGCAAAAAATCCGCTTTAGGACTTGCCAATGTTCTGGCCCAGGGTTGGCCACAAACCTGCTCACCTGACCCACTGCATAAGCAACGTCAGGTCGCGTTCCCACCATCGCATAGATGAGGCTCCCAACGGCGGACTGGTACAGAATGTTTTGCATCTCCCGCCGGTCTGCCTCATTGCTTGGTGACATGGAGGAGGAGAGCATGCAATCAGAGGGCATGGGGGTGCTGACGGGCTTGCAGTCCTCCATGTTGTAGCGCTTCAAGACGTCCATGATGTACTTGTTCTGGTTGAGCTCGATGGTGCCTGCTTTGCGGTTGCGGTGAACAGCAATCCTGAGGCAGTACTCGAGAGGTCCCATGTCCTTCATCTTAAATCTGCTGGCCAGATTTTTCTTGAGGTCCGTGAGGGCCTCCTGCGAGGAAGAACACATGATAAGATCATCCACGCAAAACGCCACAAGCAGCAAGCCACGTTCGTCCTCCCGCACATAGACGCTGGGGTCATTCTTGCAATGTGCGAAGGAGATCTCAGCCATGAAGCTGTCCATCTCCTTGTACCAGATCCGTGGGGCCTGTTTCAACCTGTACAACGCCTTCAACAGCTTGCACACCTTACCCTCGGGTGCTTTGACAATTTCCGGTACCTCCATTAGTACCTCCTTGTCGAGCTTCCCATAAAGGAAGGCTGCCTTCACATCCATCTGGTGGATCTCAAGGTCTTTGGCAGCAGCAACGGCAAGCAGGGACCTGATTGAGGCAAACATGACAACCGGTGCGAAGGTGTCATCGTACTCAGACCCTGCACGCTGTGAGAATCCTTTCGCCACAACCGTTGCCTTGTACTTGTCGATGCTGTCATCTTGCTTCCGCTTCAACCTGAGCACCCACTTTGAGCCCACCACGTGAGCATTAGCGGATCTGTCCACCAGCACCCATGTGCCATTTTCTTCGATGGACGCAAGCTCGCTGTCCACCGCCTCCTTCCACTTGCCCGCATCGGGCCTTGCCAGCGTCTCAGCCATAGTGAGTGGCTCTCCCTGAGCCAAACAGGACCAGCTTAGTCCAGTCCAGCTTCCGGTGTCAGCGTCGTACTTTGGAGTTTTTTTTCTTTGTCGTGTGCTCCAACATTGCATTGCTGGTGGATGCTTGCAATGCTGTTGCTCGTGTGTAGTTGGCTGCCCTGGAGTTAAGTTTTCCTTCTTTGAAGAGCCACTGGCCTCCGAGCTGGTCTCAAAGGCCTTGGACGTCTCCGACTTTGTGTCGGAGCTCGCCGCTGCGTCAGCCTGCACAACCGCTCTCCCTGCCACACCACTGTTCTTCACGGCCTGCTCTACTAGCACCACTTGCCAGTTTTCAGGACCTTGATCTCCTGACTCCAGCAGCACCAACCACTCTCCCTGTTTTGGGGCTTGCGTGGGATCAAGCATCTCTTCCTTGCCTGGTTTCCTTTCACCAAAGGTTACGTCCCGGCTGGTGATGAGTCTTCGTCCTGCCAGGTCCCACAAGCAGTATGTCTTGTCGGCCGTCTCATAGCCCACCATAACGCACTTTCGTGCTCTTGCATGCAGCTTGCCGGCACCCTCACCCGCCTGAACGTTTTCCCATGCAGTGCAGCCGAATACTTTCAGGTGTGAACTTCTTGTGGCGTCATCTGTTGCTTTCCCTTCTTCTGTCCGCGCCTGCCCAGAGCAGCCGCAGGAGTCAGGTTGAAAAGATAGCATGCCGTTCTTGCTGCTTCTGCCCAGAGCTGCGGTGGAAGCTTTGCATCAAAGAGCATGCTACGCACCATGCCAAGGATGGTCTGATTCATCCGTTCGGCAACACCATTGCTCTGCTGCGTGTAAGGTGCTGTGGGCTGATGGTTGATCCCATGTTGCCGGAACAAGCCCTTGCATGCCTCGTACTCTCCACCATTGTCGCTCCGCATTGCTTTGACTTTCTTTTTGGTCTGCCGCTCCACCATGGTGACAAACTCTTGAAGCTTTTCTCTGACCTCTCCCTTTGTTTTGAGGAAGAAGATCCACACCTTGCGGCTGTGGTCATCTATGAAGGTTAGAAAACACTTGCTACCACCGTTTGACCCCGTGCGAAAGGGTCCGCACACGTCGGTGTGAATCAGGTCAAGGGCTGATTTTGCACAGCGACCATTGCGCTCAAAGCGCATTCGCTTGGGCCTGCCTTGGAGGCAAGGTTCACACAGGCTGCCACACCCAACCGCATCCTTCTTGCAACCATCCGTGCCACGGACCAGCTGTTGTTGCTGGATGACTTGGAGCGTGCTGTTTGCAACGTGCCCAAAGCGTTTATGCCACAAATCAGCATCGTCATCCTTTGTGGCAGAGGATGCTTTTTCAGTTCTCGTTGGTGTGCTCTCTTGCGGTGGTGCCGAGACCATTGCCTCCGGTGCACCCACATGACCCTCGTCTTCCGAGCTCATTGCTGCCGTTGTCTGCAATACATAGAGTCCGTCAACCCGTGGAATCTGTGCCACGAGATCTTTGTTGGCGTAGAGGACCTTGATGTCCTCGTTCCTGGCGATGACCGCCTTCTTCTGCGTGAACACCACCGTCATGTCGTTGTCCGTTTTTTTTTTACATGGACAGAAGGTTTGCCGCAAAGGAGGGCATATAGACCACGTCACGTAGCCGTAGATCCTTCTCTGCACCATTAAGGCTGATGCTCACCAGCTTGTCTCCCAAGCCCTTTGCGTTCATGACGCTACCGTTTGCACATGTGAACCGCCGATCGGTGGGGCCGATGGAGACAAATCCAGCCTGGTCGTTGCTGGAGTGATGATCCGTGCCGGAGTCGAGCCCGAAAGCTCCTGGTCTGAGCAGCGCCGCTCCTTTTGCCTGAGGCATGCTCAGTGCCATCATGTTGGTGGCTTCTTTGCCACCCTTTTTGCTGCCTTTGTTCCCACTTCTTCCGCCGTCTTCCTTCTTTGGCGACCTGCACTCTCTTGCCCAATGCCCAGGTTTGCCGCAATTGCAGCAGTTTCCCTATCAATTGGGAGCCTTGCCGCCATTGTTGCCTCCGCCGCCACTGCTTCCGCTTGCGCCTTTCTGACCAGAGGCTGACCCTTTGCTCCCGCGGCCACCGTAGCGAGCGGCATAGGCTGAGAAGTTAGCCTCACTTCTGCTGTGGTGCATGGCCTCGTTTCGCACGTACTCGGACACTGCCGTGTACGTCAGGTCATCCTCCTTCCAACCGCCCATGACGGTGATCATTGGGCTCCAGATCTCCGGTAGCGCCATGAGGAGGATCATGGCTTGCATGTTTTCGTCAAGGTCCCAGTTCATCAGGCAAGCCTTGCCAAGGAGTCCTTCAAACTCCTGTACGAAATCGGGGATTGATTCACCCTCGTTCATCCGCATTCTGATCAGCCGTTGTAGGATGAATAATCTGTTTGCGAGGGAGGTGGACTGGTGCACGCGCTTGAGCTTGTCGTAAGCTTCGGAAGCCAGCGTGTACCCAGCAATGATGGCAACATACTTCTTGGCAATCGCATTATTGAGGAATGACATGACAATATCATTCCGTTCCATCCATGCATCGTGCTCCGGTGAGCCCACTACGGGAACCTCCTCGTCTCCCTTCAAAATCTTGATGAGGCCGCGCACTTTCATTGCCAGCTGGAACTGCCATCTCCAAAGGGGGAAGTCAGTCCCCTCGAAAATGGGGATTCCTCCCAAGGGTCCAAGTCCTTGCGGCAGTGAAGTAGCACTCACATTTGCTCCAATGGTCTGTCCTGTGGTAGCCACTGTTGATCTTGAGGACTGCCCTGCGGCAGCCCCCACTCCTCTTGATGGGTCAACCATTTTTGTTGACCTTGTCTGCTTCCCATGTCTCTGCTGCGTTGAGGCCGATGTAGGCTGATGTTAGCTGATGTCTGCTACCGGTTTTAGGATGCAGATCCATTGCTTACCCCTCCAGCCGATGTTCACCTGCAGACAGAGAAAACATCTACACCAACACACCCAGGGTCTTGCCACCAAGGGCAGAGCTTGTCCTGGTTGGGAAACAAGGGTCGTGCCTCCAAGGGTAGAGCTTGTCCTTGATCCCAATGTGCTGAGTGCAGACCAAGCCGTTGAAGCTGATGAAGATGATGGAGCTGATGGAGCTGATGGAGCTGATGGAGCCGGCGTGTGCACCTGGAGAGAGCGTACCACATATGAGCAAAGCGTGGGTTACAACTGGTCAGTGTGGGCCCATAACCCTTTGTCAACCGGCCTGAGGCAAACGGACTAGAAAACAGGGCCGACACAATAGCACCTGCCGTCTGCTCCTAGCATTTCAGCTAGGAGAAGATATCACCCTCAGGATCACGGTTCCACACTGAGCAGTTCCTAGGCAATCACTTGCTAGCAACTGTGTCCACTTAACACTTGGTCACTTTCGCACGAGGTGCTAGTCAAAGACTAACTCCTGGGGCTTAGACCAACCAGTGTCTTCTTTGTACTGTTCCTTAGTTAGACAACTCTGTGAGGAGCATCTAAGGCCAGATTGTGTCATTAGAATGAGGAATGAGCCTGGTACAAATAGTCCTGTCAACCGGCCTGAGGCGAACGGACTAGAAAACAGGGCCGACACAATAGCACCTGCCGTCCGCTCCTAGCATTTCAGCCAGGAGAAGATATCACCCTCAGGATCACGGTTCCACACTGAGCAGTTCCTAGGCAATCACTTGCTAGCAACTGTGTCCACTTAACACTTGGTCACTTTCGC
>SZWC01009432.1:0-19717 GCA_023375785.1 Penium margaritaceum
TTCTAAGGTTCGACGGCTTCTACGTGCTTCAAACAAAGGTCACCAAGGCGTCCAATGACGGACTAGCATATCCCACGGAAACAGCGGCACCAAAGCCAAACAATGCAGCGCCAGTGACCCCTAAGGTGGCCACATCAATGAAGGACACTGATACTGAGCTGTGGCACCGACAATTTGGCCACATGGCCAACAGTATACTACAGAAGATGCACGAGCAAGAGGTGGTCCAAAGAATGGAAGGATGCACCTTGAAGCACGAAGAAGGATGTACATTATGTGAACCATACCTCCAAGCGAAGTCAAAAAAGAAGCCATTTGGTAGAGGAGGTTAATGAGCAGAGAATGTCTTGGACTTGATCCACAGTGACGTGTGCAGACCCTTCCGCACAACGTCTAACAGAGAAAGCAAGTACTTCTTGACCTTCATCAACGACCACATCTGCAAGGTGTGGAACTATTTCCTCAAAAGCAAGGGAGAGCTCAAGGAGAAGCTTCTCAAGTTCATGGCCATGGTAAAGCAGCAAACGTCCAAGAAGGTCAAGACACTCCAAAGTGATAACGGGGGTGAGTACAAGGCAAGCAAGCCTTGGCTCAAGCATTATGGAATCCGCCATGAGAAAACCACCCCTTACAACCCCCAAAGCAACGACGTGGCCGTGAGGATGAACCAGAACCTGGTCAGCATGGTGCAAAGCATGCTCTTCTGTTGGCCTGAGAGGGATGGTGCACCCTGGAGGGTCCGTAGCAGTAGCTGGTTCACACCACCAACTGGTTTTGGAGAGACTAAAACTGTGGAGGCAACTGGTTCCAAGGATGGTAGAAAACTGGTCAGAGAGTGAGGAAATATTTTTGGCCTGAATTGACTGGGAATAAACACTTGATTAAGGCTCAAAAGCAGTGGTATTTTATAGCTACTGATCTAAGCTTTCCAGAACACCAAAGCATGCCAGATTTGAAGCTTCCTAGTAGATTCTATGGCTTCTGGAGTGACCCTTGGTAGGCTGTCCTTTTCCCACCTAGGAAGGCATCCCTTCCTTCCTCTAAAAGCATCTGCCCCTTCCTAGATTCCTCAGCTTGCTTCTAGTAGGAGGGAAGGTATCTAGAAGACCAAGAAACCTCTAGATGCCTTGTAGGACAAGTCACCCCTTCTAGAACGTGTGCCACCTTCCTGGACCCTCACTTAGCCTTCCAGAAACTTAAGGAGGACTTCTAGAGGTTGAGCTAGCTTCCTGGCATCTATTTTCCACCTCCGTTGAGGCAGGGCAGGAATTGATCTTATGGGAATTGAACCCGGGGCCCTGCCTCTAGAAGTGAAAACCATTAACAACTAAGCCACTTGGGCTTGTCTTTTTGGTGTTTCTTTCTAGAGTCGCTCCTGCTATGGTGAGGTGCATCACTCCAACAATCTTCCCCTTGCGCATCACCCATGGCAGTCGACCATGCTCAACCTGCAACTCAGGAGCTTTTCTCCTCATGGAAGGCAAGCCTATGTTTTATTAGTCCCTCTTACTCAGCCCCACCCCTCTCGTGCCATGCCTCCTTCAGGCTCCTTTTTACATGAAGAAGACTTGTGCAAATCCAATCTAGATTCCCTTGTCAACATCGTACCTCTTTGTCCTTCTTGGCACATGGCTACTCGTGCTGAGGTGTTGAGGTAGTTTTTCTTGTTGCTCTCTCCTTTTGGCACCATCCTCTCCAAGGGATTTCTCCGCATCTCTTGGAGACGTTGGAGACATCGGTCGACTCTCCGCCTCCACGTCCATCTCCGGTGCTTCAAATTCCTCATCCGAACTGCCTAGAACAAGTTCTGGCACTTGCGCATCCCTTGGGCGATCTTCTCTAGGTGCTGCTACTAAGGACGTCACCCTCATTCACGCCCTCCGGCGTCTCCCACTCAAGGAGTGGCAGCCACTCCCCCCTTTTTGGAGAGATCTGCCTCCTTATCCGTCCAACGACTTTTGTCGTCAAACGTGACGTCGCAACTCCACACAATCTGCTGCCTCCTTGGGTCAAAGAGTCAGTACGCCTTGCTTCCACTCTCATACCCAAGGAAATTACACCGGTGGGTTTGTGGGTCCAGCTTGCTATGCCCTTCATGTGCCTGCGCAACCGCATTTGTAGCACAACCAAACGTGCGGAGATAACCCACTGCCAGCTTCCTCCCGCTCAACACCTCTTGTGGCGTATTCCACGCCTTGCTCTCCTTTTCTTTCAACGGCTTGGTCGGTGTAAGGTTCATTATGTACGCCGCTGTCCATGCCGCCTCCGCCCAATATTGTTGTGCAAGGCCGGCGTCGCACAACATGGATCGCACCATGTTAAGGATTGTACGATTCACTCTCTTTGCGATGCCATTCTGTTGCGGGGAGTGTGGATTTGTTTTTGTGCCACTCAATCCCCTTGCTCTTCATCCAGCCAAGGCAGCTTGCATGTTCACCGTCGTTGTTGCTCCAGATAGCCTTCACCTTCAACTCTGTCTGCCGCTCCACATTTGGCACAAACTCCTGCATGCATGCAAGGAATTTGCTCTTCCGTTTCATGAGGTAGAGGTACAGTTCACGGCTTTGGTCGTCAATGAAGGTGAGGAAGTAGCGAGCTCCATCGATGGAGCTCTCAAGTGGGCCACACACATCAGTGTATACCACTGCCAACTTTGTTGATGCACGTGTCCCCTTTGCCACAAACGGCTGCTGCGTTGATTTGCCGATGACGCATGGCTTACACACAGTCTCTTTGGTTCCATCAAGGCCACTGATTTGGAGACTGCGCACCATCTCTCTCTTTGCTATCTCTTTCACCGTTGATGGGAAAACATGGCAAAGTCAGCGGTGCCATAGGTCCAGGTCTCCTTCATCATTCGTTGCAAGATTGGCGGCGTTGGACCCCGCCCGGCTGCCGAGGATCTTTGCGTGTAGCAGGTACAAGTTATCCTCTCTCTTATTATGCAAAACAAACCTAGCCTTTGCCCTCCTTGCGGATGACGACCTCATTCTTTGTGAAGAGCATCTCAAGTACCTTGTCCATAAGGTGGCAGACGGTGAGCAGGTTTGCCACAAAGTTGGGCATGTGGAGCACATCGTGGATTGTGCTCATGACAGGTTTACCATCCACAATGGACTCAATGCGGACGTTATCCTCACCGGCGGCCACCTCTGTTTTTCTGTTGGCTACCGTCATGCATCTCTCCGAGGCGTCGTAGGTGACAAATGCCGTCCTGTTGCATTGCGTGTGGCGGCCTGATCCGGAGTCAATGTCGGCAACTCTCGGATCCTTCAAGTCGGTAGAGTTGTACGCCATGAGGGCCTCCTCGTCTTTCTTTCCACCCCACTGTAACCAGTCTGGCTTCTTCTTGGGGCAGTTGCGTGCACAGTGGCCCTCCTTGCCACAGTTGAAGCACTCCCCCTTCTTGTCACCCTTCTTGGTGCCCTGTTTGGCATCCTTCCTCTTGTCACCTCGGCCTCCACAATGAGGATGAACTGTGTACGCAGAAATTGATGGTGTTGCACTCTCTTGACCACCACATCGCATCCACTCGTTGCGCACGTACTCAACAACCTTCGGGTATTTCAGCTCGTCAGAAAGCCAGCCACAAGGACTGTGATCACGGGACTCCAACTGCCCGGCAATGATCATAGCTTGTAACTGAGATTCAACCTCCGAACCAGTGGCCACACACTCCGCTGTGAATGACTCAATCTACTATATGATCTCCATGATGTTGTCACCTTCGTTGTCTTGGAGGGTGACGAGTCGTTTGAAGATGAAGAGCTGATTGGCGAGGTTGCTTGACTGGTAGATGGAGCAGAATTCTGACCATGCGTCTGCGGCCAGGGTGCATCGTTGGATGTGCCGAAGTTGTGATGGACATAACACGGACACAAGGAGCGCCAAAGCCTTTTTGTTGCACTTCTTGTATGCCTCCTTCACCTCAGCGATTGCAGTCTCCGGTGGAGCAGTCTCATCACCCTTTACGAGCTCAAACAGTACCTTGTCGTCAAGGAAGACCTCAAACTGCCACCTCCACAGGGCAAAGCCTGTCCCATCAAAATTATGGACAGTACGGATGCTCTCTTGCACGCCGGTTGCCATGTCTTGCTGTTGGAAGCATGAACTCAAGCTGGCATGGAAGCCCTTAGAGGCGTGGGCCGAAAGCCCTTTGTTGGCTTGAGGGTGAGTGTGCACCTTGGAGGGTCCCTAGTAGTGGCTGGTTCACACCACCAACTGTTCTTGGAGAGATTGAAATTGTGGAGGCAATTGGTTCTAAGGATGGGAGAAAACTGATCAGAGCTTGAGGCAATAGTTTTTTCCTGAATTGAATGGGAATAAACACTTGATTAAGGCTCAAAAGCAGTGGAATTTTATAGCCACTGATTTAAGCTTTCCAGAACACCAAAACATGCCAGATTTGAAGCCTCCTAGCAGATTCTATGGCTTCTAGAGTGGCCCTTGGTAGGCTGTCCTTTTTCCCACCTAGGAAGGCATCCCTTCCTTCCTCTAGAAGCTTCTGCCCTCTCCTAGATTCCTCAACTTTCTTCTAGTAGGGTGGAAGGTATCCAGAGGACCAAGACACCTCTAGATGCCTTGTAGGACAAGTCACCCCTTCTAGAAGGTTCGCCACCTTCCTGGACCCTCACTTAGCCTTCCCGAAACTCAAGGAGGACTTCTAGAAGTTGAGCTAGCTTCTTGGCATCTATTTTCCACCTCCCTTGAGGCAGGGCAGAAATTGATCTTATGGGACTTGAACCCGGGGCCCTGCCTCTAGAGGTGGACACAATTAACCACTAAGCCACTTGGGCTTGTCTTTTCGGTGTTCCTTTTTGGAACCACTCCTGCTATGGTGAGGCGCATCACTCCAACATCTTCGACGCCAAGCTCCCACCTTGCTTTTGAGCTGAATCAGGAACAAAGGCCTGCTACCTTGTGAACTTCACACCATGAACCACCTTGCAGAAGCATAGAAAGGAGGAAGACAAGAAGTATGGTTGGGAAGGAAACCCTTATGCCTCTCATATGAAGTTGTTTGGATCAACTGCATGGGTAAAGATCCAGTCGGGAGAATGTGATGGTAAGCTCAACGCAAGTTATAAGAAGTGCATCATGGTTGGGTACGACAAGTCACACAAAGCCTATGAGCTTTGGAACCAGGCAGTAGGCAAGCTGGTGAGGAGCCGGGAAGTCAAGTTTGACGAACACACCTGTGGAAAGGAGGAGCTGCTGGACCCAACCCTTGCTCCCAAGGTGGCAGAGTGGATAGCAGTGCTTGATTCCAAAGATCAAGTACCCAACAATTTGCTCCCTTTTCTAGCAGGTGGTGGGAATGGGAAAGCAGCTACGAAGGATGATGAAGCATTTGACATGGATGCAGATATTGAGATGTCCGGTGCTTCCGAATCTGACTTGGAGTCCGACGTTTCTTCCAACGATTACAACAACAAAACACCACTTGTAGTAGCACCAGTAGTAGAGCAGGATGACGCACCAGCATCCTGGTGTAGTTTGCGACCAAAGAAAGCACCCTTGCACTATGAGGACGATTGGACTGGCCTTAGCTGGTCGTGCATGGCTCACGGAGAGCCATCCACAGTGGCACAGGTAATGAACAGCCCAGATGCGGCCAAGAGGAAGGAGGTAGTGGACAGCAAGATTTTGTCCATTGACGACAACGGCACATGGATGCTGGTGGATAGACCTGACAAGGTCCACTTGGCGGGATCCAAGTGGGTCCTCCGAGTGAAGAGGAAGCAACAAGGCAGCATAAAAAAGTTCAAAGCAAGGATAGTGGCTAAGGGGTTTTTTTCAACGCCTAGGCTCTGAGTACGACAAAATGTTCGCGCCCGTTATGACCTTTGCCTCCACCCACTCTCTCCTTGCCATTGCAGCCACAAAGAGCCTGGAGATACACCAGATGGATGTCACGACAGCTTTCCTTTACAGGAAGCTCGATAAGGAAGTGCTAATTTTGTGCCTCAAGTACTCAAAGATCCCAAGGGCAAGGTTTGCAAGTTGGTGAAAGCGCTCTACGGGCTGGAAGAGGCCCCAAAGTTGTGGTACATAGAGATTGACGCTTTCATGACTGCTCTCTCCTTTGCGCATTGCCAGAATGATCCGAGTATTTACGCGTGCGATGATTGGTGAGGGCTGATGTTGGTTGCACTACATGTGGATGATCTGATCATCCGCTCGTCTTTGGTCGAGATACTGGATGAGCTGAAGTCTGACCTCAGCAAAAGGTTCAAGATGAAGGATATGGTCCTCTTGAGTATAACATGGGGACCGGCATCCACCGCAATCGAGTAGCAAGAACTTGCGAACTCAACCAAACCAAAAACGTCGATGAGGTGTTGAAGCGCAATCACATGGGAGGCTGCAAATCTATTGGCACCCCAAAGANGAAAGCGCTCTACGGGCTGGAAGAGGCCCCAAAGTTGTGGTACATAGAGATTGACGCTTTCATGACTGCTCTCTCCTTTGCGCATTGCCAGAATGATCCGAGTATTTACGCGTGCGATGATTGGTGAGGGCTGATGCTGGTTGCACTACATGTGGATGATCTGATCATCCGCTCGTCTTTGGTCGAGATACTGGATGAGCTGAAGTCCGACCTCAGCAAAAGGTTCAAGATGAAGGATATGGTCCTCTTGAGTAAAGCATGGGGACCGCCATCCACCGCAATCGAGTAGCAAGAACTTGCGAACTCAACCAAACCAAAAACGTCGATGAGGTGTTGAAGCGCAATCACATGGGAGGCTGCAAATCTATCGGCACCCCAAAGATGACTACGACCAAGCTGAATGCCTCCATGTCACCATGCAACAAAGAATAACAAAGCGAGATGCAAGAAATCCCATACCAGTTTGCCATGGGTAGCATCATGTGGACCATGGTAGGGACTCGCCCCGACATTTGTGGTGGGACAAGTGAGCAGGTTTGTGGCCAACCNAAGTTGTGGTACATAGAGATTGACGCTTTCATGACTGCTCTCTCCTTTGCGCATTGCCAGAATGATCCGAGTATTTACGCGTGCGATGATTGGTGAGGGCTGATGTTGGTTGCACTACATGTGGATGATCTGATCATCCGCTCGTCTTTGGTCGAGATACTGGATGAGCTGAAGTCTGACCTCAGCAAAAGGTTCAAGATGAAGGATATGGTCCTCTTGAGTATAACATGGGGACCGCCATCCACCGCAATCGAGTAGCAAGAACTTGCGAACTCAACCAAACCAAAAACGTCGATGAGGTGTTGAAGCGCAATCACATGGGAGGCTGCAAATCTATTGGCACCCCAAAGATGACTACGACCAAGCTGAATGCCTCCATGTCACCATGCAACAAAGAATAACAAAGCGAGATGCAAGAAATCCCATACCAGTTTGCCATGGGTAGCATCATGTGGACCATGGTAGGGACTCGCCCCGACATTTGTGGTGGGACAAGTGAGCAGGTTTGTGGCCAACCCAAGGCCACAACATTGGCAAGCAATCAAGCGTATTTTGCACTACCTGCACAAGACACGTCACATAGGCCTTTTCTTTGGAGGCCAAGAACGTACGGACCACCTCCGCCTGAAGTGCTACAATGTTATCGACGTCGACCACCGCAAATCCACTTTTGGATACGTGTGAATCTTGAATGGCATTGCCGTCTCATGGGCCAATAGGAAGCAAGATTGTGTTCTCGTTTCCAAGGCTGAGGTAGAGTTCGTTGCTCTGTCTGAGTTGTGCAAGGGGACTCACTGGCTACGCAACTTTCTTGGTAAAATGATAGTGCAAAGAATGACACCACGGTCATACATGTGGACAACATGAGGACCATCTCGATGGCTGAAGATGAGGTAATCTCCTTGTGAACAAGGCACATTGACATACGTTACCACTACTTACATGGCCTATTCATGAAGAATGTGGTGGAATTGTCACACTGCGGAACCAAGAGCATGCTTGCTGACTGCATAAAGAAGCCATTGGAGAGTGACTTGCACTATGCAAATGTTTGTTGCTTCGGCACAAGGAGTGCGGCAGAGGAAGGGTGAGCACCAAGGCATTGATGGAGTCTAGTGAATGACAGATAGACAGAGGTGCAAGGGAGAACTTTGTTGTATGGTATGCACCTTGTTCACTTGCTAGCTGGCTGGCTGGCTGGCTGCACGGACAGACAAGGCATGCACTGCTCTATGGAGTATGTCCCGTTGGTCTGTTCTAAGATAGGCCAGGAATGCACTGGCCGTCATGGGTATGTACCCTGGAGATCATCATGTGATGCAAACCTTTGTGGCCGTGTTGGGACAGGCACAGGAACTCATGAGCCGTGGGTTCAAACACTGCGATGGTCGTAGGGTCACAGGGTTCAAACCCTGTTCCAAGAGCAGTGCATGCTCCATAGAGCACACCTTGGGTTTTGACCCCAAGAAGCTTCTAAGAAGGTTACAAGAGCCTGCCTTGATGGTGACACTTGGCAGTCTCAGGTTGCGCCAAGTAGGACTCTAGGTTGAGGTTGGCTCTTGTAGGGCCACTGCAAGCAGAAGCATTAGAAAGCTCTGCAAGCATCAAAGCATGTACCCTACATGCATCTATTTACAGTTCTTGCGTTTGAGACTCCTCACATGGTGTCCAACCAAGGGTACAAAGCCTTTCAATGATTTCCCCATTCTTGTAGAGCGTCCACACGGCCTAATGCACGCATGTGGAAAACAACGGGTGACTCCAACACAGTTTTAAAAGGTTGGGTTTTCATCCCGGACTACCAAATTGCTGCCATTGTTTTCTGGTTGTTGTGGAAAAGGTGCCAATGCTTTCTTGAGGTTTCCACGGCCAAAGAACCCTGCATGAGCCATTGAGAAGGCCCTGCAGCAGACTGTAGAGCAGCTAGGAGACCCCAAGTTGGAGAATGCGCAGCTGACCTGGCAGATAGCTGACCTACAGTGTCGAACTAATGCTAGGCAGGTTCAGGCGACGCAGTCAAAGAGTCTGCCAAGACCAAAGCCAAAGCTTCCGAAATGGTTCAATCCCTCTTTCAAGGGAGCATGCATATGGTCCTGCCTGTTCACCATCAATAACTTCTTGGAGCCCTGGGTCACCCTCTAGTGGATGATGCTATGTAGTTGTAATTCTAGGTGACACTACTGCATGAATTAGCATCGGAGTGTTTGAGGCAGCCAATCTTGCCAGCCACTCAAGATGGAGATGGAAATGCATTAGTGCAACATGCCATTAGAAATGTGAAAATGCATATGTCCAACATGTACTATGGCAGCCAGGGATGGGGCAAGCTGGAGAGCGCGTGCCGACAATGTGGGAGGTGTCCAAGCAATCCATCAAACATTGTTTGATGTCATGAATGCCTTCATGGTCACACGCAACAAGTTGAATGAATTGTGTAGATCAGCTCATTTGAAGAGTATACGCGTCTCTTCTTGTGGGCAAGGGGGCATGAAAGAACAAAAACCTCTCTCTTGCACCTCTGGCCACATGCCGTGGTAGTCTTCTTCTGCATGAACCCGTAGTCTGCATAGTGTTTTTGCACCTCAGTTGTTTTGGTCTTTAGTCCTCATCTCTTGCATCAACCATGCTGATTCCTCAAGTGCCTCCGGCATACAAGTCGCAATCAAGCGGCTTTGTCAAGAAGTCTTCAAGCATCCTCTTGTATCTGCCGTGCTTTTGTTCCATGGAACCCTTGGCAACAAGGCCTTGTGAGTAGTGGTACCGAATGTCGATGTGCTTTGTACACCGAGAGATCATGTCGTCCTCTGCCATAGCGATGGCGCTCTGGTTGTTGACGCCAATGATCGTTGCTTCTTCTTGTGGTGCCTTGATCTCATCAAGCAGACTGTGAAGCCACTGTGTTTCTTTGAACACTTCCAAGAGTGCGATGTACTCTGCCTCAGAAGAAGAAAGCAAGACACATTCTTGCTTCCTACTCATCCATGAGACCGCACCACCACTGAGAAGGAAGACAAAGCCCGAGGTGGACTTCCTGTCGTCAATCCGCCCTCCCAAGTCAGCAACGCTGCAGCAGGTAAGTTGTAGCGGGTCTGATCATTTAATACCTCCAAATTGAAGTTCCACATGTCGTGTTTTTCTTGAGAAAGTGGAAGATCCACTTCACATCTTTCTAGTGTTGTGGCCCACGGTTAGCCACAAACCTGCTCACTTGACCTACCACATAAGCGATGTCAGGTCGCGTCCCCACCATCGCATACATGAGGCTCCCAACAGCGGACTGGTCCAGAATGTTTTGCATTTTATACTGCTATACCTCATTTTTTGGGTCATGGATGAGGAGAGCTTGCACTCGGAAGCCATGGGGGTGCTGATGGGTTTGCGGTCCTTCATGTTGTAGCGCTTCAAGATATCTATGATGAACCTGGTCTGGTTGAGCTCGATGGTTCTTGCTTTGTGGTTGCAGTGGACGGTGATCTCGAGGTCATACTAAAGAGGACCCATTTCCATCATCTTGAAACCCCTGCCTAGCTTTTTCTTGATGTGCACAAGGGCTTCATGCGAGGAAGAACACATGTTCAAATCTTCCACGAAAAACACTACAAGAAGCAAGCCACGCTCATCCTCCCGCACATAGATGTTGGGGTCATTCTTGCAGTGTGTAAAGGAGTTTTCAGCCATGAAGCTGCTCATCTCCTTGTATCAGATCCGTAGGGCCTGTTTTAGCCCATACAATGCCTTCACCAGCTGACACACCTTTCCTGTAGGTGCATCCACCCCTTGTGGCACTGCCATAAGCACCTCTTTCTCAAAACTCCTGTGAAGGACAGATCTTTTGACGTCCATCTGGTGGATCTCTAGGTCTTTGCCGGCAGTGAAGACTAGCAGGGACTAAATGGAGGCAAACATGAAGACCGGTGCAAAGCTCTCATTACATTTGTACCCTGCACATTGTGAGAATCCCTTTTTCATGACGCTTGCCTTGTACTTGTCGATGCTGCCATCTTGCTTCTCCTTCAGCCTCAACACCCACTTTGAGCCCACCATGTGAGCATTAGCGGGTCTGTCCACCAGCTCCCATGTACTCTTTTCTTGGATGGAAAAGAGCTCGCTGTCCACCGCCTCTTTCCATTTGGTTGTATCGGGCCTTGTTGGCACCTCTGCCATAGTGAACAACTCTCACTGAGCAAAACAAGACTACCTTAGTCTGGTCCAGCTTCTGTTGTTAGCGTCATACTGTGGCATTTGTTTTCTCTGCCATGTGTTGTGGCACGGCATTGTTGGTGCTTCACCTCTGCTCTGCTGCTGCTCTTGTGGTGCAGGATGCCCTGAAGTTGAATCTTCCTCTGGTGAAGTGCCGCTGGCTTCCAAGCTGGTCTCAGTGGCCTCGGAGGTCTTTGGCTTTGTATCAGGGCCCGTTGCTAAATCAGCCTGCACAGGCGCTCTCCCTGCCACACTATTCTTCTCCGGGGCCTGCGGCACTGGCACCTCTTGCCAGTTTTTGTGAGCTTGATCTCCCGATTCCAGCAGCACTAACCACTCTCACTGTTTTGGAGCTTGCGTGGGATCAAGCAGCTCTCCCTTGCCTAGTTTCCTCTCATTGAAGGTTACATCCCGGCTGGTGGCAAGCCTTCTTGCCTCCAGGTCCCAAAGGCAGTAGGTGTTGTGGGCAGATTCATAGCCCACCATAACACAATTCTGTGCTCTTGCATCCAGCTTGCTGCCACCTTCTCCTGCCTTGAACTTTGCCCATGCGGTGCAGCCAAAGACTTTCAGGTGTGAGGCATTCGGCTTCTTTTCCGATCACACCTCCTATGGTTCCATGTGCTGCTTGCAGTGCCTTCACAGAGCAGCCGCAGGCATTAGGTTGATGAGGTAACATACCATTCTTGTAGGTTCCACCCAGAAGTGCGGTGGGAGTTTTGCGTCAAAGAGCATGCTACGCACCATGCCAAGGATGGTCTGATTCATCCGTTCCGCCATACCGTTGCGGCGTCTAGGGTGTTTTGGGCTGATGGCCAATGGTGCATTGCCGTAGTCAGCCCTCAAAATCTACACCGTTGTCGCTTTGCAGTGCCTTGACCTTTTTTCTGGTCTTCCACTCGACCATGGTGACAAACTCCTAGAGCTTCTCTCGGACCTCTCCCTTTGTTCTGAGGAAGTATATCTACATCTTTTGGCTGTGGTCATCCATGAAGGTCTGGAAAAACTCGTTGCAACTGTTCGATTCCATGCGGAAGGATCCCCACATGTCGGTGTGAATTAGGTCCAGGTAGGCTTCCGCATGATGACCCTTGTGCTCAAAGCACTTTCTCTTTGTCTTGCCTTGGAGGAAAAGTTTGCACAAGCTGCCACATCCAACCGTATCCTTTGCGCATCCCTCCAAACTGTGGACAAACTGTTGTTGCTGCATGAATTGGAGCGTTCTCTGTACAACGTGTCCAAAGCGTCTATGCCACAGCCCAACGTCTTTGTCCTTGGCGAAAAAGGAAACCTTCTGAGTTGCCATTGGTGTGTTCTCATACGCTGGTGCCGAGACCACTACCTCCGCCGCACCTGCATGACCATCGTCTTCTGAGCGCTTTACTGCTGTTTTCTATAACATGTAAAGCCCGTTGACTCGTGGAACCTGTGCCATGAGGAAGTTGTTGGTATAGCGGGCCTTGACGTTCTCGTTCTTGACAATGACCTCCTTCTTCATGAATACCACTTTCATGTTGTTGTCCGTGACATTTGACACGGAGAGGATGTTTTTTGCAACCAAGGGCATATAGAGCACGTCACGCAGCTGTGGATCCTTCTCTACATCATTGAGGCTGATGCTCACCAGCTTGTCTCCAACACCCTTTGCGTTCACGATATTGCCGTTTGTACACTTGAACCACCGCTCAGTGGGGCCAATGATGATAAATCGAGCCTTGTCATTACTGAAGTGATGGTTGGTGCCGGAGTCAAGTCCAAAGCTCTTGGCCTGAGCAGCGCCGCTCCCTTTGCCGGAGGAGTGCTCTGAGCCATCATGTTGGTGGCCTCTTTGCCACCCTTTTTGCTGCCTTTGTTCCCACTGCTCCCACTGTCTTCCTTCTTTTGTGATCTGCGCTCTCTTGCCCAGTGCCCAGGTTTGCCGCAGTTGCGGCAGTTGACCTGTCACTTGGGAGCCTTGTTGCCATTTTTACGTTTGCCGCCACAGCTTCCGCTACCGCCGTTCTGACCAGAGGCCGACCCTTTGCTCCCGCGGCCACCGTAGCATGCGGCATAGGCAGAGAAGTTAGCCTCACTGCCGCTACGGCGCATGGCCTCATTTTTTAAGTACTTGGATACTGTTGCATACCTTAGGTTATCCTCCTTCCAACCTCCTATGACGGTGATCATTGGGCACCAGCTCTCCGGTAGTGCAATGAGGAGGATCATGGCATGCATGCTTTCGTCAAGGTCCTATTGTATTTTGCAAGCCTCGCCAAGGATTCCTTCAAACTCCTGAAGGAAATCAGAGATTGACTCCCCCTCATTTATCCGCATGTTATTTAGCAGTTGTAGAATGAATAATCTGTTTGCGAGGGAGGTGGATTGGTGCACACGCACCAATCCACACGTGATCTTAGCGTAAGAATCTGAAGCTTGTGTGTACCCTGCAGTGATGGGAGCATCCTTCTTGGCTACCGCCTTGCTTAGGAATGAAAATATAACATCAGTTCATTCCATCCATGCCTGGTGCTTGGGTGAGCCCTCCACGGGAACGTGCTCCTCTTCCTTTAGAAGCTTGGTGAATTTGCGCAATTTCATTTCCAGTTTGAACTGCCATCTCCAGAGCGGGAAGTCCTTCCCCTCCAAAATGGGGATTCCTCCAAAGAGTCGGAGACCTTGCGCCAGTGAATAAGGAATCACAATTGCTCCAATTATCTGCCCTGTGGTAGCCACTGTTGAGTTTGACGACTGCCCTATGACAGCCCCCAGTGCCCCTGATGGGTCAACCATTTTAGCTGTCCTTCTCTGATTTCTGGGTCTCTGTTACATGTAGGCCAATGTAGGCCGATGTTAGATGATGTCTACTACTGGTTTCAAGGTGTATGTCCATTGCGTACATGTCTTGCGGATGTTTTTTTACCTGAACATAGAGAAGAAATTTCACACCTGCACACCCACGGTCTTGCCTCCAAGGGCAGAGCTGTTCCTAGTTTGGACCACAAGGGTCGTGCCTCAAAGGGTAGAGCTTTTCCTTGGTCTCTGTGTAGTGAGTGCAAACCCAAATTTTGGAGCTCATGAAGAAGATGGAGCTTATGGAGCTGGTGGAGCTGACATGCGTACGTGGAGAGAGTGTACAAAAGTTGAGCAAAGCGTGCTTTACAACTGGTCAGTGTGGGCCCATCACCCTTTATCAACCGGCCTGAGGCAAACGGACTAGAAAATAGGGCCAGCACAATGGAACCTGCCATCCGCTCCTAGCATTTTGGTGAGGAGAAGATATCACCATCAAGATCACGGTTTCACACTAAGAAAATCCTAGGAAACTACTTGTTAGCAATTGCGTCCACTCAACACTTGGTCACTTGCGTGCAAGGTGCTAGTCAGAGAGTAACTCATGGGGCTCAGACCAACCAGTGTCTTCTTTTTGTTGTTCCTTTGTTGGACAGCTCTGTGAGGAGCATCTAAGGCTAGATTGTATGTTTAGAATGAGAAATGTGCCTGGTACATATAGTCGCAAACCTGGCATCTAAGGTGTGTGGGTAGTGACAATTTTGGGAGTGGCCACTCCACACCACCTCACTTACTTGCCCACTGGCGTATCCACTGACCGCCAAGTGGCACATCCTCCTCATGCATGGAGAGATGTCTAGGAAACTTCCACTGTGTAGTAAGGTCAAAAACCTTCTTGCTCGTGTCAAGGCTTGATTGAAGGATCTGTTGTCCCTAAGTTCAGCGTGCTATCCATTGCGCTACACTGCTGGTGTTTCACATGGACTTGCACCAAAAACAAGATTTGGGGGACTTGCTATAAGGGAGCAGTGCATGCCCAATCTGTCCGCTAAGCTTTAGTAGTGGCCAATGGGGCATAAAAGAGCAACACGTTGTGCCAGAATATGCACCATTGAAGTAGATACAGTTGGAGGAGGCCCATCACACCCACTACTCGAGTCATTTTGGCTTCGACAGGATGCTCATGGCCTTGGCACACTTACACTCATGGTCATCAATGGAAACTGACCGTAAGAGGTTTGTGAGCTGTTAACTGCTTGCTATAATCCCCCGTGGTTTGCTTGTTAGTATGCAGGGTACGATAGTGCACGGAGTAGAGGTGATGCACTTTGGCGGCACGCAACCCTCAAGCTTTGTACGAGTTTTCATCTCCATCTCGCCTGCATGGCCCATCTCCTCCTCGCTACAGCTTAACGATATCAACCCATGTTTAGTCATTCATGTAAACCCTGATTCTATCTTCTAGTTGGGAGGTACAAGTTTTGGGTGTTGCATTGCCAAACCTATGTGTGACCTGGAACTTTGCAATTGGATAGGGAAATAGTAGGTCTCTTTGGTAGGGACTTATTCTAGGAATTATCTGGACAGGGCAAGCCCTTGCACACCCATCTGAGGGCTTTTGTGGGATCTTTCCCCCGTTTTGGCTAACTTGCCAGCGGGCCTCGATGGCTAGTGGACGAGTGGAGCTCATTTAGTGAGACTTTGCCCGTAGTAGCACTCTGCCTTGTGACTGGCCATTTTTTTCATTTTCTATATATGATAACAATAAACAAAGAAACATGCCGCCTCTGACCAGCACATCTGCAGGGTAAAAAATTCGCCACCACCATGGTGGAAAGAAAGTGCAACTAAGCACTGGCAAAGACCGGTTCACAGGCACAAAGATCATAGAGAGAAAGGGCATTCGGCAACCCCAGTCCATGCACCAACGGGAGAACATCCTCTTCAGGGCAAGGATCTGCAGCCGTCCAGTGAACCATGCTGTGGAACCGGATCGCAGCACGCTGACTGCGGATTTCCGTGATGGAGACCCGCTGCACGAGGGCAGAGACGGCCCGCTGGGCCCAACGCTCGAAGACCTCCTCTGAGCAGCGCTGCGGCCCTGGCGCGAGGCAGACCCTGGAAAAGTGGGCCAGAAAGGACCAGAAGTGGTCAGCCAGGCCCCCCAGAGTCTCCCAAGCCAGAGGTCGCATCTGCCGACCACTCCCCTCCACCGCACAGTACAAGGCCACCTTAGCCTTCTCTGCCGCCGGTGCTATCAAGACGGGCCTCGTGGCGCGAACCCCATGGGGGTTCACAGTGGTGAAATCTAGCACCCACGTGAGGCCAGACTCAGGATCAGTCAACGTCAGATCCGGCCGAGGCTCACCCGGACCACCCGCCTGCAACCCAGCCGCGCCCCCACTTTCAACCATGTGAATGAGACGATGGTCCCGGAAGACATCCGCAAGCTCATCCCGGATGGAACTGTGGACGCGTTCAATCACGCCTCCACTCTGCCGCCTGGTAACCACTGCCGGGTCAAGACCGTCCACGCCCACAAGCAACTGGCCATTTTTTAGGGTTGTGGTTAATCACAGCCTATGGATTTGGACTATTCTTGCACTATAATGTACCATGTTATGAGCTGTAAGCTGCTATGGCATTGTAGGACATATTTAATGGTGTCAGAGCTAGGGAGCACGTTGTGAGTATACATCTGCGCGGCTGCTGTGAATGCAGGCTACGCAAGGTCCTAGGCATGTTGACCGCACTTCAGTAGACCACGTACAGAGGGTGGAGGCAGTGGAAGAAAGGTGAGTGACACTAGAGAAGGAAGAGCACAATGGAAAGAGAGCCCAAGTGCCGTCGTCCCTCATCAAAGGTGATGGAGGGGTCTACTGGCTCAGAGTGTGCGTGCACAGGTCTAAGGCGGCCTGGGAGACGTCCTGAGACCAAGAAAGGCGATCCCTATTGGGCTAAGAGCTTTTGAAATAAATCTGTGCCCAAAGGGGAGCAGAGGGTAGCAGAGCCCACACAGTCTTCCTAGCTTCCCCTCCATGTGAACGGCGGTATAAGTGTGACGGCATCTAGGCAAGGAGGGGCCGGTGCAAACGTTGGAGCTACCACCGGCACTGGTGTCGGTGCCAGCGCAACCTCCGAAGCAATGATGTGAGATGACCTAAGCAAGGTACTGTCCCATAAGGACTTGACGCCACTGCCGCTTGGCCCATGTGACTTCTTTTCATGAAGGACGTTTTCCTGTCTTGGGCGGTAGAGCATGGTCTAGAGGACAAGTACGTAGTTCCACTGCCTGAAAACACTGACTCGCATGTGCTTGTGAGAGCATTCAATATCTTTGTCTGTGCGCTCCTAGAGGATCCGCATTAATACATCGGTCATTCTTGTTTTGGGGAGAAAGAGGAGGACCCCAAGAAATCTCAAAGCTGAGAGCCTCCACCCCATGATACGTGGCAGCACCTGACCACAAAAAAGGAGGAGCAGGAGATGGACCCCCTCATCTCCTAGTGCAAGCAGCTCCGCAACCTCTGCCCCAAAACCAGGTGCACCGGTTGCAGCGTACTGGGATGCTTCCATGGACCTTTGCCAGTGCATCCTCGGCCTTGGAACCTCTTGCACCACACCAGAGTGGCCGGATCTGGTTCTTGTGCACCTTGGAGAACCATACACGGACTTTCAGCGCGGACTACTTTGGAAGCTGAAAGTTACCAACATCAAGAGCACCAATCTAGCAGATGTGTTTGAGGATTTTCAGAACAATGTAGACATTATGAAAGGTGAGGCATGCAAAGATGAGGGCACAGCCGTGAGTGCATTCATGCATCAAAGAGGAGGAAATTCCCCTCCATTGGACCATCACGCAGGTGGAGGAGGCTGGGGCGGCCGTGGAGGCAGAAGAGGCCAAGGCGGACAAGGTGGCGGGGGCCGAGGGCCTGGTCAGGTACCGGGAAATCAAACCTGCAACTATTGTGGAGAGCTGGGCCACTTCAGGCACGCCTGTCCCGCCCTTCATCAAATCATGACCCCCTCCATGAAGCAGACACGCCCAACAGTGGGCTAGCCACCAACACCATTATCTAGTTTTGCTTAGAATTTCACCCTCTTGCATGGACATATCAGGCTGTGGCAGGGCTTTGTGCGATGGCAACCTTATGGGCGGGAACTTTTGGTCCATCGCAGCTGCAGCTGACCATGTACCCATGAGCAAAAGCTCTATCTCAACATTTTTATCAGGTGCTCATCTTCATGCCCTCATGTGTTAGTGCACCCGTCCTTGTTCCAGCACGGGTGCAGAGGGTGCACGTCGAGACGGCAGAGCCACAGCAGCTGCTGGAACTGCCACCAGGACCAGGATGGAGTGCTCCCATGGAGCTGAACCGACCTGAGCTGACTGCCATCCCACAGCTGCCGGGTCACATTTTGGGGCACACACATATCACCACCTCACACACATTGCCTATGCATGAGTGGTTGTTTGACACTGCTGCATTGCATCATGTGTCCCCGCATCATTTGCCTTTTGTTTCACTGCATGCCACAACTGGTGTTATGGGTGTGAAGAACGGGTTCAGGGAATTGCTGTGAGTTGAAGGGTTGAGGAAAACAGCTCTCCAGGCACAGGATGGGATATTGTGGCTGACTGGTATCTTCCATGTGCCGCGGCTGAAAGATAGCTTGTTGTTTGGGGGGAAATGAGACCAACTTGTGGCCACAAGAACTGATGCAACACATACAGACCTCATTCCTTGCCGTCTCTCACACATCAGCACTGAAACAGTAGCTGACCTGCTGAGGTATACCCAAGCACACGGTCTGCTTCCTTGTGACTGTCTACACAGTCACAAAGCAAACACATTTTTTTAGTTTCAAGAAAGGAAAGCACAAAGAAAAACCTTTCCTAGATGAGACGGTGTCACCAGGAGGACCCTGGCACATGTTGTCCTTACAGGACCGATGCCAGTGCCATCAACCCAGTATGCCTCATTGTACCTCTTGACCCTCACTGATGACTACAATCTCTTTCAATGGGATTTTCTACCAAGAAACCAAAGCCAATGTCCAGCGTACAATTGCTGGATGGAACTCACTTGCTGAGAGACAGACAGGGTGTCCACTGTTGAAGTTACAAACTGACAGTGGGGGTGAGTTCCTGGGTAAACTGAAAGCAGAAAAGAAATCAAGAGGAATCGAGCATCAGTCCACAGCTCCGTTCAGTCCAGATAAAAATGGAGTGGCGGAACGATGGCACACAACACATGGTGGTGACACACTAAATGCACTGCTGTCTGAGCCCGTTCTGTCCTTTAGGTTTTGGGAAGAGGCTGTGAAGTATACCACTTGGGTATGAAACCGTATTCCAAAAGTTCCGCTGCCCAAGTAAGTCCCACCGTGGGATTTTTGGTTCAAAGAAAAGGCTGATTTAAGGCCTGCCAGGGTGCGGAGCACAATGGCATGTGCCTGGTTTGCACCACCAAAACAAGAGAAAAAAATCAGTCCACGTGCTCAGTGGTGCGTCTTTGTTGGGCTCTCTCACGCCTTGAACGCATGGCGGTTGTAGGAACCCACAAATCACTGTTTTGTTGAAAGTCAAGATGCATCCTTTTGGAACACATCCCCTACAGTGTGTTCCGTACACTGTATCATGGTCCCTCTCTCTCCACGCAAGACAACTACCCAGAGTATGCGAGTGTGCCTGTCTTCATGTCATCTCCAATGGGTTGGATAGCTCAACCCACCTGGGTCAATGAGATGGCCACTCCCGTGCCAAAAGACTTGCTGCCATCCAGGTACCAAACAGACCTGGCCAGT
>SZWC01009432.1:20003-43102 GCA_023375785.1 Penium margaritaceum
GGGGGGGGGGGGGGGGGGGGGGAGAAAGCGCACGCGCAAGAGAGAGAGAGAGAGAGAGAGAGAGAGAGAGAGCAGAAAGATCATCGCCCAAACGAGAGAGACAATTTCTGTGAAATCTCCCCAGTGTTGATTACAAACAGTTTTCCTATGCTGTTGGCACTGCAGCCATGGATTGCAGCGGAACTGAACCTCTAGCTCACACTGAGCCAAGGGGGCACGCAGATGCCAATGAATGAGAAAATGCAATGGTTTCAAATATAAATACCCTTTTGGAACATGAGGTGTAGAAGCTAGTGTCCCTGCCACCTGGCCAAAAGACCATTGACATAAAGTGGGTGTTCAGAATTGAAAGGAATCTCAAGAATCTGATTGATGTTTATAAGGCATGACTTTCAACTCAAGGTTTTCACAAAAATCCAGGAAAGGACTTTCCAGACACATATGCACCTGTGGGAAATCATGGAAGCAGTCGTGCTAGCACTGGCTCCACATGAGGACTGGAAAATCCACCAGATGGATGTAAAAAGTGTTTTCTTCAATGGAACACTGGAAGACGAATTGTACCTAAGACAGCCAGAGGGCTATGAGGACGGAACAGACCATGTGTGGCTCTTGTTGAAAGCCCTGTATGGCCTCAATCAAGTGCCTTGTTGTTCCACCAAAGTGGTCTGTTGCATCCTGGATAGTGGTGTGTTCACATGAATTTTTTGTGACCCCCCACTGTTCCTCTGATGGGATAATTGTCTTCCTGCTGCGTTGCTAGTTTATGTGGATGATCTGCTCATCTTGTCTCCCTCTCTCACACTCATTGGACAGGCCAAAGCACTGCTTGCAGCCCATATAAGATGACAGACCTAGGTGAGGCACAAAACTGCCTAGGCATGACCATCACACATGATCGCGCAGCACAAACCCTAACCGTCCATCAAGGTCATTTCATTGAGCACCTTACTGAATGCTTCCAGCACATGGTACAGCATACACCCATAAGCCCTGTTGTCTACGCATACCTAGTGGATGCAAGTAGCACGGACTACGGATCCGACATAGACCCCACATTTCACAGACATCACTGGTAGTCTATCATATCTTGCCTCCACTACATGTATTGACATCACCTGAGCAGTAAATGTCCTCGCCTAGTTGAGCCAACAACCACGTAGAATTCACAAGAAAGCACTACTAAAGCTGTTGCATTATGTGCTGCACTCTGCTAGTATTGGTCTGGTGTTTGCTCCTAATGCAGGTCCAGTTCTTGATGTTGTATGTTTTGCCCCTTATAATTCCCAAGGCAGCACCGGGAGGCGTCGACAAGCTGTTGGAGGGGGGAAAATCCTCACATTTTATCTTAGCTGCCTGAGGAGTGCTCCAAATACATATTGATTTTTAGTTTCAGAAAGTGGATGAGTTTCTGAATCCGGTGAAATTTGTTTCAACGGAATCAGACAAGTAACCAGAGAGATATGGGCTTCCAAAGATGGGGTGTGCGTGGCGGCTCTGGGAGTCGGCCGCAGTTTGACTGCCAGTGAAGAGTCCACCGGAACAAGTAACAAATGAAAATCTGGTGTTTTAGCCCTGGAAGGCTGCCAAGGCGTCCGGTGGATAAGATTGACTGGAACCAGTTGTGCAGGTTGTTACTGAGAGACAGCCAAAATCCTGGCTCGGAGTCCGAAACTCAGCAGCATAGCTTGTTACTCTGGAACTCGTTCAAAATTCTGACTGCAGGTCCGTGGACAGATTTTGAACCAAATCAATCTCCATCACCAAACTTGATGATTAACTCATCAAAATGAAACCCAAAGCACAGGGGGCACCGCAAGGACATGTAGGGACATCTACGCCTCCAGAAAGATGTTTTGATGGATCCTTGATGTGCGAGCGCGCTTCGGCAGGCAGGCACCACACACCCTTCTAAGTGAGCGGCTGGATTGGTGCGTAACGCTTCAGCAGATATAGCAGGAGCTATGGTTAACCGAATCGCACGCAGTTTGGTACGTTGGGAAGCTTGAGACTAGCGCTAGAACTCGTCAGTTTATGTGTAAGTCCAAAAACAAAATGCAAACATGAGTTATTCCCTTAAAAAAAAACGCAACTGTCTTGCAACTCTGTCCAACTCCCACAAACATATCGCGAGGCGACTAGAAAGCTCATACTCAGACCCAGAATCTGCACTAAACAGAAAGCAATGAACGAAAGTGAAGACCCTTCAGGAACGTTGGAACTGCCACCACCCGGCCGCAGTTTGTGACAGAGGCATATCGACCCACAACCCTGACCCGTCTACACATCACTCACAACTTTTGCAATGGACTGGATTGTCATCGGGGATAACATCATCGTCAAAATCTGAGGTCTGGGAGTGGAAGACAATGCACATAGCGTAGAAGGAGATGCAACACATCCATGAGTATGCAGGTGGCCCTCGATTTGTATTATGGAAGTGGCACTTTGAGCTATACCTCATGCATAAGGGGCTGCTAGAGGTGATGAAGGGAACGGAAGTCCTCAATTAAGTGAAAGCAAGAAAAGTGCATAAGGAGGCCTTTGCAAAAAAGAGCATAGAGGTGCTCATGCTGCTCGTGTGCGCAACGGCTTAGTCACAGTGGGGCTATTTCTAGGGCTGCACATTGGCAGCGGAGGCTTGGGAAAAACTTTACATTATCCAGCAATCCAAGCCGCTGGGGAACAAAATCTTCCTAATGAAGCGGTAATGGTGAGAATTGAGGAGGGAGACGATGTCATCTCTTCCATGCAGCAGGTCGAGTTGCTCGCCTCACAATGCAACGATGTGAGGTGGAAGATCGACAAATAGCTGTAGGCAATCACCCTCCTCATGGCCCTTCCTTATAGTTGGAGCCCTCTCATCAACGACTGCAGAGGATGCTCAGAGGACAAGCTCACCTATGGCACAGTTGTAGAGTACATTTGCAATGAGGCACAGGAACAGAGCTGCGGGGAGTCATCGTCTTCCTCATCAACCCTCGTCACCAAAACGCGTGGTGGAAGAAGCAAGGGCAAGGGAGGTGGCGGACATGGTGGTGGCAAAAAGGGCACCAAGGAGGGTGGGTGCTGCAACTGCAGCAAGGAAGGCCATTGGGCCCATGAGTGCACTGAGTAGGCAAAGGCCGGTGGCAAGGATGCCAAAGGCAAGAAGGCACTTCTCAACGGCACTGAAAGCTACTACTTCAAGAAGGCCAACTGGTGATGCCTTGACTCCGGAGCGGAGGAGTACACCCAGGTCAAGAAGGTTATGTTCATCATCAACAAAAAGTCCAGCAAGTCCATGGTGGTTGTGAACGACAAGGTTGAGGCGGCGGCTGGCCAAGGAGATGTAGATGTGGAGGTGGTGGTTGGTAGAAAGTGGGTGCAATGCGTCGTCAAGGACTTGCAGCATGTAACCGGCTTGGCTGAAATTCTAAGTGTCAGCCGCTTGACGGACAAGGGGTACGCATTACTCTTCATGAGAAAGGAGGCAGTCATGTAAAAGGAAGGTGGTGGCGAGCTAATGGTGGAGGCTACATGTGAGAGAGGCCTCTTCATTGTGCAGACGAAGGTTATCCTTCCGGCAACAGATTCAATGGACTTGTAGAAACACACCGTCAACTTGGGCAAAGGAGGGGGAGCTGATCTGGAGCTCTGGCTTTGACGATAGGGACATTCCTAACCCAGAGTTGTGAAGGAGATGGCAAGGCACGAGCTGGTATAGAGCTTCATCATTGACGGTACACAAGAGGCGACAGATGCAAGAGCACACAAAAATTGCAAGCCTTGCATTTTGGACAAGGCACGGGGTAAACCGTTGAACGAGAACGTGAATTGCGCCTGATGGAGATCGTACACAGCAACAAGAGCAGACCATTCAACATGGCATTAAAGAGAAGGGCGCGTTACTTCATTACCTTCATTAATGACTGTATCAGAAAAACTCTATGTGTACGTCATGAAGCAGAATGGTGAGGTCCTAGACTGGTTGAAGGATTATGTAGTCACGGTGGAAAGGTAGACGGACCGGAAGGTAAGAGCACTACGCAGGGACAACGGCGAAGAGAAAGGGGGCTGCAAAGGGTGGATGAAGCATAAGGACATAAAATGGGAACAAACTACGCTGTATTTTCCTTAGTCTAATGGCCTGGTGGAGCGGAAAAACCAGAAGCTGCTCAACATTGTACAACTCATATTGGTGGGTACTTTGTTGCTGCGAAGCTTCTAGGGAGAAGCTGTGCATACGGCTAGCTACACCATCAATCTCACCCAAACAGTGGTACTCAAGGGAAAGAGCAGCTGGAAGAGGCCACCGGAGGTTTGGTGCAGATGCAAGCCAAGTGTGGCATACTTGAAAGCGTTGAGGTGGAAGGCACACATAATAGTGCAAGCTGCGCACCAGTACGAAAGCAAGCTGGAGCTATGGGCAAAGTTATATCTCTTCCTTGGCAATGAAAGCACACATAAGGTGAACCAACTCTACGACATGCACGAGATAATCTACAGCTGAGACATTGAGTTTGTCGAGTAGCAAAGGTACAATAACAGCAAAATTGTGGACGTGGTGGACTCTCGAAAGACTGGGGAGTGGTTCCAAATCCTTGACTATGAGAAGGAGCCGGCGGATTCCAGACTTGAGAATGCGGCATTGGAGCGCCATGGTGCATCAGCAGTGGCAGCCAATGCGGAGGAATCTGATGACAATCAAGCTCATGAGGATATCCACCAGAAGGATCCGACGGATGAGGTATGAAGGGTGCCAAGGTGCACAGTCCCGGCGGAGTATGAGCCAGACGTTAGTGGAAAATCCACTGGACGCGCCGCCCGTCCAGGCGATGTTGTGCCAGAGCGGGAGAGATTCTCAGGGAGCCATCCAGTCCATGATTCACCGAAGCTTTCAGAATCAACAGAATCGCAATAGAGTGAAGATGTACCACAAACGGGGAAGCGCTTTGACACAAGCACCGTTGGATGGATCAGCATGATGCAGTGCATGCTGGATACATCACCGGAGCCAACAACCATGAAGGAGGCACTTCCATGGCACAAAGGGGATTAATGGGATGCAACCATCAAATCAGAGCTGGCATCCATCATGGAAAATGACACGTGGGAAGTCATTGGCTGGCCAAAAGATGCCAAGGTCATCCACTCAAAGTGGGTCTTTAAAAACAAGTTACCAAAGGAAGGGGTAGTGGACTAATGAAATGCACAGGTAGTGGCAAAGGGATACACACAGTGTAAGGGCAAGAAATACGTTCACTCCTATTGCCAGGTTCACAAGCATATGGGTGATCCTCGCGGTGGCAGCCACAAAGGACATACAGCTCCTCCGAATGGATCTTAAGATAGCCTTCATCAAAGACATCATAGACAAAGAGATCTACATGGAGGTGTTAGAGGGGATGTAGGCACCGGAGGGTAATGTTTTCAATGTGTAGAAGTCCTTGTACAAGCTAAAACAATCGCCCAGATGTTGCTACTAATAGATGGATAGCTTCATGACACAACTCGGCTTCAAGCGCTGTGAGTTGCATCACATGGTATACGGGTGGCACGACAAGTAGCTCCATCAGATCGTTGCACTCTATGTGATTTTGTGCTCGACAAACCTGCCAAGCCTAAACGAGGTGGAAATGCAGTTGATCAACAGATTAGAGACATCGGGCATGGGAGAGCTGGAGTACTACCTCCAGTTGAGTATCATGCAGAACTGGAAGGCACACACATTTAAGCTAGGACAGGCAAATTGTATGGCCAAGGTGCTGAGGGGGTATGGCATGGAGGAGATCAAAATAGTTGGCACTTCGGTCTCCGTGACCTGTGAACTGAGTGCGGCAATAGCGCCGCAGAAAAAAGAAGAGCGAGAGGATATGGGAAGGGTTCACTACCAATCGATGGTGGACAGCCTCATGTACGCCATGGCTGGGACTCGACCAGACTTGGCTTATGCGGTGGGCCAAGTGAGCAGGAATGTGGCCGATCCAGGGCCACTACACTAGAAGGCATTCAAGCACATCCTCCACTATGTGCAAGCAACGCAGCACATGTGCCTGAGGTTTGGCAACAAAAGGTGGCTGGACCCTTTGCGTCTGGTCTGCTTCACGGATGCACACTAAGCTGGCAATGTGGACAAGCAGAATTCCACATTAGACTACGTGTTCTTCCTCGCTGGTGCAACGGTCTCATGGTGCAACAGAAAGCAAGAGTGCATCGCCACCTCCATAGTAGAGTTGGCGTACATCACGTTAGCCAAAGTGATGAAGGAGACGGTGTGCCTTTGCAAGTTGCTAATGGAGCTGGACGTGGCGCAGCAAGAGCCAATAGTGGTGGAGGAGGACAACACCGGCGCTATCTTGCTGACCAACAACCTGACGCAGTACAGGACGATGAAGCACATCAACATGCAGTACCATTACGCATGGGACAGGGTGGAGAAGGAAAAGCTGGTGTTGAAGCACTGTAGCACAGGCCACATTCTTGTGGATTGCTTGACCAAAGTACAACCAGTGGATCGGCATGTGATGAGTGTGGCTGGACATGGGATGACCAGCTGTGAAGGCTGGAGGGTACAGCAAAAGATGAGTAAGAGGAAGCAGGAGCAGCAGGCATGGTAGGTACAAGGGGGAGAGAGTGCTATTTTTTTCCCCTTAGCATACCCAAGGCGGCACCGGAGGTGTTGAAAAGCTGATGGAAGGATAAAAATCCTCGGATTTTACTTTAGCTACCTGAGGATTGCTCCAAATGCAGATTGGACTCAAATTCCTGAAAGTTGATGATTTACTGAATCTGGTGGAAGTTGTTTCACTGGAATCAAACAAGTAACAAGGGAGATATGGGCTTCCAAAGTTGGGGTATGCGCGGTGGCTCTAGGAGTCTGTTGCGGTTCGACTGCCGGTGAAAAATCCACCAGAACAAGTAACAAATGTACATCTGGTGTTTTAGCCCCAGAGGACTACTAAGGTGTCTCGTGGGTAAGATTGACTGGAACCAGTTGTGCAGGTTGTTACTGAGAGACTACGCCAAAATCCTGGCTGGATGTCCGAAACTCAGTCGTAGAGTTTGTTACTCGGGGACTTGGTCAAAATTGCGACTACACGTCTGCAGACAGATTTCAAACCACATCAATCTCCATCACCAAACTCGATGATTAACTCGTCAAAATGCAATCCAAAAGTATAGGGACCACTGCCACGATGTGTAGGGACATTTGTGCCTCTAGAAAGGCGTTTTGATGGGTTCTTCGATGTGCGAGGGCGCTTCGGCGGGCGGGTACCACATGCGCCGCTAAGTGAGCAGCTTGATTGGTGTGTCGCGCTTTGGCAAACGTAGCAGGAGCTTTGGCAAATGAAATTGCACGCAGGTTGGTGCATTGGGAAGCTTGATACTTGACCTAAAACTCATCCGGATATGTCAAAGTCCAAGAAGAAAATGCATAATTGCATTTTTCCGTTTGAAAAACGTAACTGTCTGGCAACTCTATCTATCTCCCACAAACATAGCGTGAGTTGACTAGAAATCTCACACTTAGACTCAGAACTTGCACAAAACAGAAAGAAGTGACCACAAGTGAAGGCCCTTCAAGCACGTTGGGACTGCAACCACCCGGCCACAGTTTCTGACACTGGATGAGTACTATAACAGTGACTTTTCACGCCATTGTGCGACTCACAGCCAGAGTGGACACATGTTTTGTGTGTGGGAGACTGCTGTTTCTTGGCACAGGGCTAAACATTCATGCGTGGAAAGAAGCATGGCTGAGGCAGAATACATGGTGTTAAGGGAGGCAGCATGTTAGGGGATCAAGCGTGTACATCTTCTTGAGGAACTTGTCATGTTGTACCTGTGCATAGTGAGAGCTTAGCAGCACAATGCATTGCAGCAAATGATGGTATATTCCATCCACGCACAAAGCAAATCAATGACAAACATCACTTTGTTTGAGAGGCTGTGGAGGTTTGGACAGTTGAATTGTGTGCCATCAGTGGACAGGCACATCTAGAAGACTTTCTCACAACAGCTCTCTCATCCTCCTCCCTCCCACTCCAATACCTTAGCTGCATGCCCGTTGCACTCCCGTCCAAGGGGACGTCTTAGTCCCTCTCTGAAATCCTTCATGGTTTGGTCGTGAGTTTGTAGGGCATACTGGAGCAGGGAGTGGAGGCAACGCAATGTCACGGCACGCGACCCTCAAGCTCAGCAGGAGTGGTCGCCTCCATCCTCCCTGCATGTCTTATCTCCTTCTTGTCAGAGCTCAACGACGTCAACCCATGTTTAGTGCTCAATGAAAAACCTACTTTTCTCTCCATGTTAGAAGTGACATAGTTTCGGTCTTGTATCGCTAAACATATTTGTAGATTGGAACTCTGCATGTGGTAGAGAAAAAGCAGGTCACTTTGGTAGTAACATATTCTACGAGACATCTGGGCAGCGCAAGCCCTTGCGCACCAGGTTTTGGGTTTTGACGGGATTTCCCCCCTGTTTCAGTTCATTCGCTTTTGAGCCTCACTCGTTGGCAAATGGGTGGAGCTCGTTGAGTAAACTTTTAGCTGTAATTCTTCTGTGCCTTGTGACCAACTGTTTTCTAGGGTTGTGGCCATGGCCGTCCATGGATTTGGACTTTACTTGCACTCACTCCGCCAGTGTTGACCTTGGTGCCTTGAACATTGGTACATCAATGTCCACATTGATGTACCCATGGTTGGCCACATCGATGTGGACATAGTGGGCGGGCTCAATGCAGATGCATTGGAACATGGGATTGCACAAAAGATTTGAGGTAGCCAAAGATGTGAAACGCATGACCTCTTCAAATCCTTAGTTATGGCATCTCTCAAGGTCATAAACTTTATCAACGCACCTAAGAGAAAACTACAAAAACATGTTACAATGTGCTAGTTATGAATTTTCACTACCTCTCCATCACTGATGAGCACTAAAAAGCAAAGAACGTAATGTGAAGCCATTGTGCCACACGCACCCTGACCAAGCACAGAGCAAATCAGGCAAAGGCATGGACATCAAGCAAACAGCTTCAGGTTACAAATTATCCACCATTTCATTCGCATGTGTACACAACCTCCATGTTATGAGCTCTTCCGATGTTCATTCAACATCAGTAAAAGCATAACAATGTAATGCACACGATGGAAATGGATCTGTCAATCATAGAATGTAGAATCTGACACATACTCCCAAAAACATTGTCAGAACAGTGTCCTACTTCAGGAATGTTGCAGCTCTGTGCCTTGCGAACCTGCTGGCTGTTGTAGCTGCCACTGCACTACGTGTAGGAAGTTTTGATGCCCTTGCTGCTGCTAGGGCAACAAGGGCAGCACGCTTTGCACTATGCTTCGAACTGCCAATCCTTGAAGCTGCCGTTGATGCTGGATCACGTGTTTTTGTTGAAGCCAACTGCCCACCTGCTGCTCCTTCCTCACCTACTCCTTGTCCATCAACTGATCCACCTGCTTGTCCATCCTCACCTGACCTTCCTACCTGCCCACCATCTGCTCCTGCCCCATCTGCTGCTTCCTCCTCAGCTACCACTCCCTCCCGACCGGCTGCTCCCTCATCACCTGCTTCTCCTTCCCCACTTGTTGCAACTGCACCATTTCCTGGTACCTCCCCACTTGCCTATCCTTCCCCACCTGCTATTGCTTCTTCACCCCCCCCTCTTCCCAGCCTGGTGTGCCATCGACATCTGCTTCCCTCTCTGTAATTTCTGCTCTATTGCCAGTAGTTGCTCCTCTACTTGCTGCTCCATCCCCACTGGCTTCTCTCCTCCATCCCAGAGTTGTACTGCTCTTCTCCAGCTTCTCCTGTGTGCAAACACGCACTGGAAATGCATGAAGAAGTCCAGGTGTATCACTCATGACATGCACAGAGGCCATAACCTCCACCACATCATCATCACCTCCTAATGCATCCGCATCCCCCTCCTCCTCCTCATCCTCACCTTCATCATCTGTCTCCTAGTCATCCTCAGGTTCACTCAGTACTCCCTCTTCCTCAATCACCTCACCGTTTTCCTCGCTGGAATCTCCTCCTGCTTCTGCTCCAGCTGCCAAGGCCCTGGCTAGATCGTTTGCTAGATTTCTTCCATTCTTGCCGTAATGTTTGTGCAAGCAGACATGGCACCGCACAAGGAGCTCCAGGCTTGAGACCTTGAGCCTGTTCCTCCTAGCAGTAGCGATGAGCTCATGTGCAGAAAACACACGTTCAGACTCAGACGAGGAGCATGGCTATGAAAGGAGCCTCAAGGCCAAATCCATCAGCACTGGATGATTGCACATATAATGCACGTGCCACTAAATGGCAGTCATTGTCCCACACTTCACTTTTGCAACTGCAGCAAAAGCGTTCACATTCCTACGTGGTGTTGCCATGGGATCATGGTGCACTACTGAATGTCCCAACTGGAAATCCCCAGTATCATTCATGATTTTTTTCTTGCTTATCCTGAGGAACCAAGGCCTCCACCATAGCCTGCCAGGCCTGGGTGTTTGCATCCTTCAACAGGTCATTCCTGAAATGCTCTGGATGCAGCAGCTGAGCAGCGGCATACAGAGGACACGACATGTCCTTTGACCAATGGTGGTCAAGCCTACCCAAAACAAAGTTTACGTGACACTCTGCAACCTTTCTCCCCTTCCTTCCTTTCTTCTCGGTCAATACCTTTAGCTGTTCAGCACAGCCAAGCAACCCCTCGTAGATTTTACCAGCCCCGCCACCAGGCAAGTCAGCCACACGTAACACCTTCACTAATGGCAACAGGAGATCCTGCAACTGTCTCATCTGCAGCCAGAAGTCGTTGCCGCGTACAATCCTTCTCACCTCCTTCTTCCTGCTCCTGAACCCCGCATTCCTCTGCGACCCAATCTGCTTCCAAACATCCAGCTGCACAAACTCCTCCAACTCCTCCCTCAGCTCCAGAAACCTCTCAACCATGCCAAAGACAGAAGCCAAGCGGGTGTCACACCTGTTCTTCAGCACCTTTCCCTCTGTCTTGTCCTTCAGCCATGTCCGAGGTATGGCGTTGTTCCTGAAAAAGGCAATCACCTTCTCAAATCTCCCAATGATCCTAGCACCCCATGCCAACTTTCCAACGTCCTTCATGGTGAGGTCTATGCTTTGAGTACAACATCCCTAGAAGAAAAGCTTTGGGAACTGCTGCCTGAGCTTGGAAAATGCTTTCTTGTTGATGGACTCATTGTCACATATAACAGAAACAACTCTTTCCTCACCTACTGCTGTAATTGCCACCTCTATCATGGAAGCAGCATGGTCTGCATTCCTTTTCAGTCCACTGACATCACGTGAAAAGAGGTGGACAGATCCCATGGCATTCACTGCCATGGCATTGTGAATGGGTCTAACCTGCAGGTCCGACCACTCATCCACTGCCAATCTTGTTCCATAGGTCAACCATCCCTGCATCTGTGGTGCATCAAGCTCTGCCAACTCTGCATCCAAATTAGGCAGCAGGTCAGTGGTCACAATGTTTCTGCTTGGCAGCCAGAAACTGGCAGTTGTCTTCTTCCCTGACTTGATGACTTTGAGGAGAACCTGTTCTTGACAGAACGATACAGGCAGAGCTGCAATGGCCATCAGCTTTACGATTTCCAGCTCGCAGCGGTCATTGTAGTACCTGTCCGAATGCTCCACCATGGTTGATTGGTAGATGGAAGAAGCCTTGTTCATTTCAAACAGCGGGACCTCATCCTCGAGAGTTGCTGCAGCTACCGGCCTACTTGGACGGATGTGTCCATCTTCATCGACAATCGAGTCCTTCTGCAGTGTGATTCCCACGTTGGCTACCTGTGTCGCCTTCTCTTGTGCCTACCACAGCTGCAGCCAAACAACCGGCTTGTCCTTGGTTCCCATTCAGCACCCTCTCCCTTGTACAGCTTCGTATTGTATGGCTGCCATCCTGCTGTGTGAGGAGGGACACGCTCCAAGCCCAGAGCATCCCTAGTTGTTGATTGGGGATAGGGACACTTCCCCACGTTCGGGTTGTTGCAAGCAAAGTGTCCATGGATGCGGTCACACGTACAGCTGACTTTCTTCGTATACAACCCACAAACAAAGCCTGCCTTGTTGCTGCTCTTTGGACATGGTTCGCCGTGCTTGGACAGCTCCTTGGTGAGAAAGTCACCATTCAGTGCCCTCCTCCTAGGTGGACTTCACTTGTTTGCGTCAAACTGGGCAGACACGGTAGACACTGGAGCAGCCAAGGGACTGGATGCAGCGGTGGAAGCTTTGTTTGAGCTTGGCTGAAACCTTGGCTGAGAGCTTGGTTGAGATGCCATGACAAGAGGAATGTCCGCCGGGTGGGACACGGTAGCAATGCCTAATCTGACTAAGTGGTGGCTACATCATGGAGCAGGGCGCTGTGTTGTTACTAAGACACAAGCACGAGTTGAGTCGTCGCAAATGAAGCAGATTTTGGTGCTCAATGCATGTAGGACTGCCTTGCCTTAGAAACGGCTGATTGGGCTGCCAAATCGACAGTCTACGATTGTCAATTGTACACCGTCAATTTGCCAGCCTGAATGAAGGAGGGGCTGATCATCAATCGGTTCCTCCTTTTCTGTGCATCGATCATTTTGTTTGCGGTTCATAAAAAATGTAGTCAGTGTTCTGAAGTGGAAACAAAGTCGCAGACGGTTTGCAGGCAAACCATGTTTGGCGGACGCAATTTTCATGGACAGAAAACTTCACTAATTTAAGTTTTGACCTTTATCTCCGTCACTTGTTCATTGGTCCACATGATCGCCAAAGAACAAGGTTACGCATGCGACTGGACGTAGAAATGATGGCCAAGGCTTAGGGCTGAGCGTTGCCTCTCAGTCCACCCTGTCAAAGGTTGACATGACCACCTCCACATGCAAGAACTTCATTGCTCCAGTACATGCAGTCATTCCACATGGAAACAAGAATGTATCTGAGGTGAATGCATGCATTCATTTTGACAACAAGGGCTCCAGAGCCGAACACAACAACTAGTTTTGTGGTGGTAATCATCGGCGCGACGAAGTCCGCGTGTCTGAAACTGTGGCTCGGACAATCCCGGTCATGCTTACAAACCTACACAGCATCAATGGAGCATTGATGTGCCTCGTAGTTCCGATGTCATTGTAATGCACCTCCTACAAGCAACGAAGGCAACACTGTACTCCACTATTTACTGCACCTTAAGCATCTATGGCATTGTAGGACAATCTTCATGAGCTGTTGTCATGTGTACCAATGCATCAAGGCAGGGAGGAACAAGCCACCAGGGTAGCTAAAACCATTGTCTGTACAAGAAAAACCATGGACAGAAATCTTGCTCTAATTCATAAGCATGTTTCTTGTGAAGCAGCAGGGAAAAAAATGGTGTTGGTTGTGGTGGAGTGGTTCTTGAATACTGTGCACTTCAGCACATTTGTTGAGAGCATCAGGGCTGCTGGGACAGCTCAGATCTTCCTCATTCATGTCATCAAGATGCACGGAGTGCTGCAGTCGGTGGTCTAAGATCGCAATCCGCGCTTCACTTTGCGGTTCTCGAGAGATCATGGGAAAGCCGAGCATGTGAGTGCAACAGACTACAGCTTACCACCCACAGAATGATGGGAAGACAAATCAGACGTTGGAGTAGCCGTTGCAGAGCATGGTACCATCAAATGGAGAGGGTGTGGAGGAGAAGCTTGGAGTGGCAGACTTTGTGTACAACTCAGCGTTTTCAGCATTAACAGGGAATTCACCGTTTGTGGTGGTCTACGCCCAGAAGCCAATGAACCTAGCCACGCTTGCTTTGGAAACATCGCTTCCGGCTGTGCAGCAGATTGCTGATGTGTTTTCCACCACATGTTAGTGGTACGGCAATGGCTGTTGAAGGCACAAGGGATCAGGTCATGTTCAACTTTGCAACCATGCAGCGATTTGGGACTGGAATTCCCTGTAATGGGTGGGTCAGTTCTGCCTTTTGGAGAAGCAATGGGCTGTGTCCGACAAGCTCAAGATTCTAAATCATCACACTATCTGTCTGGTGTTCCACATCTCCATGATTTCTGCCTATTACAACCCCAACACCTCCTTACAGGGATGCGGGAAAGCTCCACTTCCTACCATCTGGGTTGAAGGAAGTGAGGATTTTGAGGTGGAGAAAATTCTGGGGGACTGCCAAAGGAGAAGTTGGAGTGAGTTTCTGGTGTAATTAAAGAGATACCTAGCTGAGGCCAACTCATGGGATCAAGAAGCCAACTTCAACATTGGAGGTACGAACATTGTTCTCCTGAAGTATCTCAGGCACACCGGGACGTCGCGCCTCCAATGGGAGGGGGATGAACGTAACAATGTTCCCTATTTTTCTGGCATACTTAGGGCCTTGGCCAAGTTTCAGGGGCATCCAGGTCGGAGATTCAGCTCACGGTTGAGTTCAACTCTGCTTGACTGTTGATGCAAGGAAAATGAGGAAGAACAAGCGAGCAAGTGTGCTCCACATTCCAGGGGTGTGGTTTTCTTACAGCTTCACATGGCGTTCTGCACACATAAACTGAGGGTGACTTCACCCTCTCGATGATCAGCGTATGGAATACGATACCTGCTGAGGGGCCCTCTCAAAGATGGAACCCCAAAAGTGAGCGCAGTCAACAGCGGAGGTTAGAATGGAGACTGCAACTGTGCAATGGTTACAGCACCATTGGTGGTGTGGGAAAAACAGTATCTGTATTCACCATTGGAATACAGAGGGGGAGGCATCAAAGAGACGAGGCGGCTCACCGGAGCAGCACACATCCACGAGAATGACACACAGGATTAACATCAAACTGTTAATCTGGATGATTGGACGCCCAGGGCTTTCTTGCACCAGCCATTAGGTGCAAGTAGTGCACCGGGTCCAGCTACAAATAGCTTGTTATACCAAGCTATGAGAGTAGCATGCCAGGGCTAGGGCCTAGCCAGCCGGATAGTATAAGAACACTAAGCACTGCTCATTTCTATTAGCCTGTCACATCCTATGATTTCCATCTCTGGTTTCCAGGCTATTCTTCTGCTGTGACTATGCTCTCCATACACCAGGGCCTAATTGCGATGGAGCTGCTCAGTGTGCAACTGTGATCCTGAGGGCAATATCTTCTCCTAGCTGAAATGTTAGGAGCGAACGGCAGGCGCTATTGCGTCGGCTCTGTTTTCTAGTATGTTTGCCTCAGGCTGGTTGAAAAAGGGTTATGGGCCCACACTGACCAGTTGTAAGGAGCACTTCGCTCAACTTTGGTACGCTCTCTCCGGGTGCATACGTCACCTCCATCAGCTCCATCTTCTTTATCAGCTCCAACGACTGAGCTTGCACTCAGCACACAAGGACCAAGGATAAGCTCTGCCCTTGGAGGCACGACCCTTGTGTCCCAACCAGGACAAGCTCTGCCCTTGGAGGAAAGACCCTGGGTGTGGAGGTGTGAATGGTCTTCTCTGTCTGCAGGTAGACATCGGCTGGAGGGGTACGTGACGGAACTGCATGTTTAATCCGGCAGCACACATCAGCTAACATCAGCCTACATCGGCCTCAACGTAGCCGAGACGCAGATTGCACAAAAGGGCAGCTAAGATGCCTGGCCCATTAGGAGTAGTGGGGGCTGCCGCAGAGCAATCCTCAAACGCAACAGAGGCTACCGCAAGGTAGTCCTCAAACTCAACAGTGGTTACCACAGGGCAAACCACCGGAGTGACCGTGATTGCCACCGCACTGCAGCAAGGTCTTGGATCTTTGGGAGGAATCCCTGTCTTTGAGGGGAATAGCTTCCTGCTTTGGAGATGGCAGTTTTAACTGGCAATGAAAGTGCGTGGATTCATCAAGCTTCTAAAAGAAGAAGAGCAGGTTCCCGCGAAGGGCTCACCGGAGCACAAGACATGGACTAAATAAAATGATATTGTTATGTCACTCCTCAGCAACGTGGTGGCCAAGAAGCATGTTCTTGTCATTGCAGGGTTCACACAGGCTTCGGATGCTTATGCCAAGCTCAAGCGTGTACACCAATCCACCTCCCTCGCAACCACATTATTCATCCTACAACTGCTGATCAGCATGCGGGTGAATGAGGGCGAATCAATATCTGAATTCCTACAGGAGTTTGATGGACTCCTTGGCAAGGTTTGTCCGATGAACTGAGACCTTGAAAAAAACATGCAAGCCGTGATACTCATGATGCCGCCTTCGGAGAGCTGGAGCCCAATGATCACTTTCATGGGTGATTGGAAGGCGGATGACCTGACATACAAGGCAGTGTCCGAGTACGTGCGGAATGAGGTCAAGCACCGTAGCGGAAGTGAGGCTAATTTCTCAGCCTATGCCGCATGCTACGGTGGCCGCGGGAGCAAAGGGTCAGCCTCTGGTCAGAAAAGTGGCAGCGGAAGCTGTGGCGGTGGAGGCAACAATGCCGGAAAGGCTCCCAAGTGACAGGGCAACTGCCGCAACTGCGGCAAACCTGGGCACTGGGCAAGAGAGTGCAGGTCGCCAAAAAAGGAAGACGGCGGAAGCGGTGGGAACAAAGGCAGCAAAAAGGGCGGCAAGCCACCAGGCCATCAACGTGATGGTACAGAGCACGCCTCCGGCAAAAGGAGCGGCACTGCTCAGGCCAGGAGCCTTTGGGCTTGACTCCGGCACTGACCATCACTCAAGCAATGACAAGGCTGAATTTGTGTCCATCGCCGCCACGAAGCGGCGGTTAAGATGCGCAAACGGTAGCATAGTGAACGCAAAGGGTGTGGGAGACAAGCTGGTGAGCATCAGCCTCAATGGTGCGGAGAAGGATCTATGGCTACTTGATGGTCTACATGCCCTCCCTTGCAGCAAGCCTCCTGTCGGTGTAAAAGATAACAGACAACGACCTGATTGTGGTGTTCACACAGAAAAAGGCAGTTGTCCTCAAGAACAAAGACATAAGGGTCCTCTATGCTAACAAAAACCTCGTAGCACTGGTTCCACGGGTCGAAATGCTCTGTGTGTTGCAGACAACCGTGGCAGATAACCCTAAAGATGAGGGTCATAGAGGTACGGCAGAGGCGGTGGTCTCGGTACCAACACATGGGAACACACCAACAGCAATGCAGAATTTGCCCTCTTCCACCAAAGACAAAGATGCTGAGCTGTAGCATAGACGCTTTGGGCACATTGCAAAGAGTACACTCCAAGTCATATAGCAACAGCGGCTCGTCCGTGGCATGGAGGGGTGCACGAAGGATGCGAGTGGGTGTAGTAACTTGTGTGAACATTGCCTCCAAGGCAAGACCAAGAGAAAGCGCTTTGAGCGCAACGGTCACAGCGCAGAAGTAGCCCTTGACGTGATTCACACTGACGTGTGTTGCCCCTTTTGCATGGCATCAAATGGTGGCAACAAGTACTTTCTGACCTTTGTCTACGACTACAGCCACAAGGTGTGGATCTACATCCTCAAAACCAAGGGAGAGGTCAGAGAGATGTTGCAGAAGTTTGTTTCCATGGTGGAGCGGCAGACTGGAAAGAAGGTGAAGGCAATGCAAAGTGACAACAACAGAGAGTATGAAGCATGCAAGGGCTGGTTGTGGCAACATGGGATTAATCACCAGCCCACAGCTCCCTACACACCACAAAGCAATGGTGTGGCCGAGCTGATGAATAAGACCATCTTGCGCATGGTGCGTAGCATGCTCTTTGATGCAAAACTCCAACCGCAATTCTGGGAAGAAGTGGGAAGAACAACATGCTACATTGTCAACCTAACTCCCGCGGCTCCACTCGGCAAGCGCGGCAAGAAAAAGGACAAGCAACAGATGATGCCACAAGAAGTAAGGTCAGGGAAGAAGCCAGACACATCACACCTCAAAGTCTTTGGATGTACCACATAGGCAAAGGTTCAGGTGGGAGAGGGTGGCGGCAAGCTGCATGCAAGAGCGCGAAATTGCGTGATGGTGGGCTATGAGACAACCCACAAGACCAACCACCTGTGGGACCTGGCAGCAAGAAGACTCATCACCAGCCGGGTCGTGACCTTTCACGAGAGGAAACCAGGCAATGAAAACTGGCCAGGACGTCCGAAAGGGATTCTTCATCCCACACAAGCTCCAAAACAAGGAGAGTGGTTGGTGCTCCTTGAGTCAGGAGACCAAGCTCCCAAAAACTGGCAAGTTGTGCCAGTACGGCAGGCCGTGGAGAAGAGTGGAGTGGCAGGGAGAACAGTTGCGCAGGCTAACAAAGAGGCGAGCTCCGACACAAATTCGGAGATGTCCGAGGCCTCTGAGACCAGTTCGGAGGCCAGTGGCTCTTCACAAGAGGAAACGTTAGCTTCAGGGCAGCCAGCAGCACAAGAGCAACAGAAAAGCAATGTTGCAGCAAACGGCAGTGAAAACAAAGGCCAAAGTATGACGCTGACACCGGAAGCTGGACTCCACTGAGCTGGTCATGTTTGGCTTAAGGAGAGCTGCTCACTGTGGCTGAGGCGCTTCTAAGGCCCAATGCAGCCAAGTAGAAGGAGGTGGTGGACAGCAAGCTTGCGTCCATCAAAGAAAATGGCACATGGGTGCTGGTGGACAGACCCGCTAACGCTCACATGGTGGGCTCAAAGTGGGTGCTCAGGCTGAAGCAGAAGCAAGATGATAGCATCGACAAGTACAAGGCAAGGGTCATGGAAGAATAATTCTCACAGTAGTCTGAGTATGATGAGACCATTGTATCGGTCACCATGTTTGTCTCCATCAGGTCCCTGCTGACCGTCGCTACCGCCAAAGACCTTGAGATCTACCAGATGGATGTGAAGAGAGCTTTCCTTCACAGGAAGCTTGACAAGGAGGTGTCAATGGAGGTACCGGGAGGTTTCAAAGCACCTAAAGGTAAGGTGTGCAGGCTGGTGAAGGCGTTGTACAGGCTGAAGAAGGCCCCACAAATCTGGTACAAGGAGATCAACAGCTTCATGGCTGATATCTCCTTCGCGCACTGCAAGAATGACCTCAGCCTCGATGTGCAAGAGGATGAACATGACTTGCTGCTCGTGGCATTGTATGTGGACGATCTAATCATATGTTCTTCCTTGTAGGAGGCCCTTATGGACCTCAAGAGAAATCTGGCCAGCAGGTTGAAGATGAAGAACATGGGTCCTCTTGAGTACTTCCTTGGGATTTCCGTCCACTGCAAGCACAAAACAGGTACCATCGAGCTCAACCAGACCAAGTACATCATGGACGTGTTGAAGCCCTACAACATGGAGGACTGCAAACCTGTCAACACCCCCATGCCCTCCAACTCCAAGCCCTCCTCCTCCATGTCACCAAGCAACGAGGCAGACCGGAGGGAGATGCAAGACATTCCGTACCAGTCCGGGGTTGAGAGCTTCATGTATGCAATGATGGGGACACGACCTGACCACTTATGCGGTGGGCCAGGTAAGCAGATTTGTGGCCAATACTGGGCCAGAATACTGGCAAGCCGTGAAGCGGATTTTTGTCTACCTTAAAAAGACTCGGCACATGGGACTTTGGTTTGGAGGTCTGGAAGGATTAGACTCACTGCTACTAACGTGCTACAGTGACGCAAACTGGGGATGGCGGATTGACGACATGAAGTCCACCTTAGGCTTTTTCTACCTTCTCAACAGTGGTGCAGTCTCGTGGGCAAGTAGGAAGCAAGACTGCGTCTTGCTTTTTACTACTGAGGCGGAGTATATTGCACTCTCCAAAGTTCACAAGAAAACATAGTGGAATTGCAGTTTTCTTGATGAGATCAAGGCACCACAAGAGGAAGCAACAGTCATCCGCATTGACAACCAGAGTTCCATCGCTATGGCAGAGGACGACATGATCTCCCAGCGTACAAAGCACATTGACATTTGGTACCACTACTCACGTGACCTTGTCGCCAAGGGTGTCGTGGAACGAGAACACGTCGCAACCAAGAAAATTCTTGCAGACTTCTTGAAAAAGCCGCTAGACAACAACTTGCATGTTGCAAACGCTCGAGGTATTGGTATGGTGGATGCAGGACATGAGAACTAAAGACCAAGACAGCTGACGTGCACAAACACAACAAAGAGCTACGGGCTCATGGGGAAGAAAATTACCACAGCATGTGGCCTGAGGTTCAAGGAAGAGATTGTTGTTCTTTCATGCCCCATGGCCACTGCTATGGATTAGCGGACAGGTTGGGCATGCACTGCTCCCTTGGAGTAAGTCCCCCAAACATTGTTCGTGGTGCGATTTCAAGCTAGACACCAGAAGTGTAGCACAACAGAAGGCATGTTGGACTTAGGGAAAACAGGTCCTGCGATCAAGTCTTGATGTGCGCAGAAAGGTTTTTGACCTTCCTGCACAGGGGAAGTTTCTTAGACATTTTTCCATGCATGAGGAGGATGTGTCACTTGGCGGTTAGTGGATGCGCCAATTGGCGAGCTGGTGAGGTGGTGTGAAATGGTCACCCCAAAAGTGCCACTACCCACACACCTCAGACGCCAGGCCTAGGACTATATGGACCAGGCTCATTCGTCATTCTAATGACACAATCTGGCCTTAGATTCTCTTCACATAGTTGTCCAACTAAGGAACAGTATATAGAAGACACTGTCTGGTCTGTCTTCTAAGCCCCAGGAGTTAGTCTTTAACTTGTAACTCGTGCGAAAGTGACCAAGTGTTAAGTGGACACAGTTGCTAGCAAGTGATTCCCTAGGAGCTGCCTAGTGTGGAACCATGATTTTGAGGGTGATGTATTATCCTAGCTGAAATGCTAGGAGCGGGCGGCAAGTGTTGTTGTGTCGGCCCTGTTTTCTAGTCCATTTGCCTCAGGCCCATTGACCATCCATCTATTTGTACCAGTACTGGGAAAATTCGTGCAGCCTGTACAATTACTTCTGCAGCTTGACCTGCTTGATGTTTTGAAGAAGGATGAGAATATGTCTACCTTGTAAGCTTACTCAAAGGGGGATTATCTGTGCGTGTAAACAATATCCTCCACAGGCATGCACCAGGGCACGACACACATGCCAGTGACAAGGGTGGAGAAGTGGCATATGAATGGGAGAAAAAAGAACAACAAAGAAGGGGAATCAATGACACGTACAAGAAACGATGAGGGATACAAATGTGGCCATCCAAAAGCTAGCCCCAGGCTGTTCATGATCTTATTGAGTGGAGGGATGTCAACATTTCAGCATTTCAAGTTCAGACTATCATGTTGTGGCCTTTGTATTCGCACATGGTACCTTTTAGAATTTTCACTTGTATGTGCATGACCTGATAGAAACTCCGGCAGCCCTCAGGGTGCTAATCAGGCTCACCAAGAGCCGCTAGGCAGGACCTTTTCTATGTGAGAGACAGGTTGCAGGTAGGCAGAGACAAAAGCATGTTAGTGTGTAAAGTTGTGTAGAGAGTGTGAATGACCGGTTTCACGCATGGATGAGAAAGTGCATAAGCAAATATTTCAAACAAAGTGCATTAGCAGTGCTTCTAGCAAGCCTAGGTATGCCTCATCTGGCACATGGAGCTGGAAGAACCACTCTGTCAAAGTTCACCTCCTAGCACATGCCTAGCCTAGCGGGATGAGCGGCAGTGACACTCTCACACAAAAGAATTACCATCCCTGCAATGTGCACATTCAATAATCTTGGTGGGGACCTTCCTTGAAGTTCCATCAAGGTCCTCCTCTTTTTACCTTGAAGGCCACTCCAAGCCTTGCTGGCTAATAATTCTTGCCGTCATTGGTGCTGGTAGTGCAAGAGCCGTCACTTTAACCGGACCCACTGCCCCCAAACCTTGAAAATCCATATCTCCCTCAAACGGGTACCAAATCGTTTCCTCCAAATCGCTCTGTAAAGTGCTGCAGAACCAGGAAGACATCCTCTACGAATCTGTCGTTCCTGATGATTTCTATCAAGCAACCCATTTTGTTCACTGTTTGGCACCCTATATCCATCATTCTCCCACTTTGCAAGAAAAAAAATCACACTTTCACACTCTGCCCTCAGCTTCTCAAAGCAATGTGCTGCCAGCAATTTGGTCAGGAAATCTTCCAGTATCATGGTTGAGGGGCAGAAATTGATGTGCACCACCTCCTTTGCCACGAACTTGCAGATGAAGTAGTGGTACATATTGATGTGCTTGGTGCGGGCGTGGAACTCTGCGTTCTTTGTAAGGGTGATGCCCCTCATTTTGTCACAGTAGACGGTCATTGCTGTTGTCTACTGCTGCTCAAGAATTGCATGCAGCTCGTGTTGCCACACTACTTCCTTTGCTTCTTTTTTCAGAGCGATGTACTCTGCCTCAGTGGAGGAGAGAGCAATGCACTCCTGCTTCTTGATCCTCCAGATGATTGCTGCTCCTCCGAGAAAAAACACAAAACCACTAGTCAATATCCTTGTGTCTAAATCCCCGCCCCAATCTGCGTCACTGTAGCCAATGAGGATGGGGTTGTTGTTGCCATTGAAAGCAATGCTAAGGCTGCTGCTTCTGTCAAGGTAGCGCAGCACGCGCTTGACTGCCTCCCAATGTGGCACACTCTGGTCAGCACAGAACTTGCTCACTGCTCCCAGTGCTTGGCTGATGTCAAGGTGCAAGCCAAAGGCTACATACATGAGGCTCTGGACTGCTGCTTGGTATGGTACCACCTCCATGCAGCTGTTCTGCTGCTTGCCATGAGGAGCTTGTGTGAGGCTCAGCTTTTCTTACACTTCCAGAGGTGCCGCCACCTTCCATGTACCTCCCATGTTGAAAGGCTTGATGATGTCGCTCATGTAAGTGCTAAGAGATAGCTCCAAGATCTGCTGCTGCCAATCACGCTTCACCTGGAGACCCAGGTAGCAGCTCAGCTCTCCCATGTCCTTCATGGTGAACCTGGCTGCAAGGGACTGCTTAAGATTGCCAAGGTGGGACTTTGAGCCGGGCAATAAGCACGTCATCAACATAGACCATGATGATGACCTGACTTGCATCCTGTGTGCACCCATAGACCGCATGATCTGCCTTGCTGCGCACAAAACCAAGGCTGGACAGCTGCTCATCAATTTTGTGGTACCATGCACACGCTGCTTGCTTCAGTTTGTAGAGTACCTTTACAAACTTGCACACCTGGTTCTTCTTCTCTTCCACCACATACCTCTCTGAATGCTCCATGTACA